>JAWDJV010009513.1:0-35739 GCA_033119285.1 Teratosphaeriaceae sp. CCFEE 6253
GACCTGGGAGGCGGGAGGTTGCACAGCGAGATCAGCGGCGTGACGGACTACCTCGCCGTGGACGACGCGCACGCCTTAATCCTGGCGCGGCGGTGCGTGACGAATCTGAACTACCCTGCCACTTCCAACCCAGCACAAGTCTGCAATTACGAGGAGCCGGTACACGATCCGGCCGAGCTGAACTCTCTCATACCATCCTCCCTCAAGCAATCTATCTCCATGCACGACATCATCGCCCGCCTCGTCGACAGTAGCGCCTTCGCCGAATTCAAGCCTCTTTACGGGTCCACCCTGATTACCGGCTTCGCACACATTCAAGGCCACCCAGTAGGCATCATAGCCAACAACGGCATCCTCTTCTCCGAATCCTCGCTAAAGGGAGCGCATTTCATCCAGCTCTGCTGCGCCCGCAAGATCCCGCTCGTCTTCCTCCAAAATATCTCCGGCTTCATGGTCGGTGCTGACGCGGAGAAGGGCGGGATCGCGAAGAACGGGGCGAAGCTGGTGACGGCGGTGGCGTGCGCGGAGGTGCCAAAATTCACCGTACTGATTGGCTCTTCCGCGGGAGCAGGCAATTACGGGATGTGCGGCCGCGCGTATAGCCCTCGCTTCCTGTGGTCTTGGCCGAGTGCCAGGACGAGCGTGATGGGGGCGGAGCAGCTGGAGGCGGTGATGAAGGCTGTGGGAAGGAATGTGGATCAGGATCTGAAGGCGAGGATTGGGAGGGAGAGTGAAGTGACGTTTGGTACCGCACGGCTTTGGGACGATGGCGTTATCCTGCCGGAGCAGACGAGAGCGGTGCTGGGGATGGGACTGAAAGCGGCCATGGGAGGGCGCAACAAGGTGGAAGAGACGAAGTTTGGGGTGTTCAGGATGTAGAAGAGATCGGTTGGGCTCGCTGGCCACTGGTGGGATCTCCGGGGTGCTGGACCAATACTCGTTCTCGCTATGCGAGTTGTCTGGGCACCACGCGTGTTCTGCGTTGCCGAGACTCTTGCAGTCAACACGCATCACGCTAGGCCAGCAGGCGATTCAACCAACGCCCCGCCGAGCTCTCACTCGCGTTAAGAGACTGGTTGGGGCTATCATGGGGCAGCTTCGTAGGATGAGGTCATATGGGGACTACAGCCGGGAAGCGTTGCCGAGCCACCGCAAATGGAAGCTACGCTGAAGAACGTTTGAGGCAGTCTGCACCACTACTGGACAATGCCGCCTACGACAAGCCCGCGATACATGTCTGCTCAGACCTCTCATGCTCCATCTGTCAACCACACTGCCCTCTCGGTTCATTGATCGGCATGGCTGCGACGACACTCTGCCTCCGGTGGCATCTCCTGGTCTTGCACTCACGCAGTACCGGCCAGCCTCCAAGCTGGGCTGCCACCTACCACACACGACGAGGCAGGGATCCATCACTCCCCGCTCGGCTGCGGCCCACCTGGGTACCCTCTCGCCCACTTGTCCTCGAGAGCAGACCTCGTGAACGCTCCTGCGACGCGGCCTGGGCACTGCCTCTTCGATTCAGCCATCTCCTCAGGGTCCCCAGCAGCCTTGCGGGATCTCTTGGTCGCAGTCTGCGGCTTTGCCCCTGCGAGCTGGCTCATGACGCTCACGGCCAGATCGGGTACAGCGGCGATCAAGCTCTCGAAGTTCGCGCTCTTCTTCCATTCGTCGATGTCCACGGCGATCATCGCGACAATCGGCACCTTTAGATCGTCTGCAGCGCCGGCATGTGTGAAGTAGACGTGCCGGACTACTCTCGCCATGTCGAATGAGTAGAGGCTCCCATCTTTCACCGCACGCAGCATGCCGGGGAACACGCTCGCGATCTCGGTGCACACCGCCGGGACGAGGTACTTGCTGGCCGCGACATACAGGTCCACAGCCCGGACAACGCGGAAGTAACACTCAGCGTCGCTGTCCGGCACATCCTTGTCGTATGCTGACCGGCCGTAAAAAGTCCCGATGAGAGTCTCGAGAGCTGCCGGGCTATCGCCATGGAGCGTGATGGTCGATGCCTCCGCCTCCTGTACCGCGGCTCCGTCAGCGCCGGTCTACGCCATGCGTCTGCTACCCTTTGGCAGTCAAGCACTTTGACCGTATCTCGAATTCGCTTTCAAGCATGGCTTTGAAGTAGTCACTGCCCTTGGCAAGCAACAGCCTGTGTGCAGGAAGGTTACGGCCTCCGAAACGGAGCGTGATGTCGGCGAAGGTCGACGACCCGAACAGTTCTTGGAAGTCCTGCATGATGTGTGGACTCAAACAGGAGTGCTAGCGGTGCGGAAGAATGGATGCAACTCAGTGTGAGACAGAGAAGTGCAAATGGTAAGGTGACAGGCCAAAGCCACCTGGTGGAAAGCGATCATCATGGTCATATGGACGCCGATCTTCATAGCTCACTTCACTCGGCAAAAGCTTCACTCGAGGTCTTATATCTGAAGTATCCGACTCTGCTCCGGGCCTCTGCTTTCGATCGCATGTCGATGACACTCAATTGACTCCCCCAGCCGCCAGCAGTAGCACGGCGGGGGCGGCATACTTACCTGCGCTCCAGGACACTCACGGCAGCGCTGGGAACGCCGCGTGTGTTGGCAAGGACTCGTAGATGCGGCTTTTCAGCTTCATTGTCGATAAGACCCAATGACAAGCTTCGTCAGCCTTCGCTCACTTCGGCAACTTCAACGCATCTGGACACCCCAACTCCGCCTCTGCCATAGCAGTCCGCAGCTGCGTGGTCGGCACATACTTCGCCAACGGCAGATGCTGGTACCTGAACATCGTCGCCTGCTCGAACGCGTATGCATACTGAATGATCTTCGCCTCGCCGAACCTGGGCCCGATGAAGCTCAGTCCGTACGGGATCCCCGGCGCGACGCTGTTCAATCCCCACACCGCTGGATCGCCGCCGCCGCCTGCTTGCACAACAGTGGTGGTGGAGTTGAAGTAGCCGAGCGGGACTGTGATGACGGGGTAGCCGGCGTAGACTGCAGGTCGCACACTATATGCTGTGGGCAGCACGAGCGCATCCAAACCATAGGCATCGAGTGCGCCTTGGATCGTGGCGTTGCTCCCCAGATAAGCGTTGTGCGCGATCGCGGCCAGATACTCCGGAGACTCCGTCGTGAGATTACTGGCCAAGCTGTCCGACCAGAAGTCCGTGCTCCGCAATGGGTACTGCTCGGCGCGGAAGTGCTGCGTCCAGTCCAGCAGGTCGGCCAGGTCTGTGATGCCCGTGGGATTGAATTTGAGCTGAGACATGTAGGCCGGGAAGTCGTGCTTGAAGCCTATGTCCAACGCTAGGGTGAATTGAGCCTCGGTGTTGTAAGCTTCGATATCCGGGTAGTCGGCGTTGTCCGTTATGTTAGCGCCAAGGGAGCTCAGTAAAGGCAAGATGGCTTCGAAGGCGGCGATTTGTTGAACATCGGCCTCGGTGCGGTTGATAAGCGCGGTGAAGATGTTGCGCGGGATGCCAAGCTTGGCGCCGCTGAGGTCGAGCGTGCAGTAGGAGGCGTAGTCTGGAATGGCGTCGAAGGGAATGGCGTTTGTGTAGTTGTCTGGCAGATCATCAGTAGAGTAGGAGACGCTGGTATGGCTGACTGAGACTTCCAACGCACCTCCAGGGTCACCCTTCGGGCCCGCCATAGCGCTGAGAAGGTACGCCGCATCTTTGACCGTCCTCGTGATCGGACCAACGGAGTCCTGCACAACCGTGATCGGCACGACGACCGATCTCGACGTCAGCCCGGTCGACGGCCGGATACCCACGACTCCATTCTTGTTGGATGGAGCTATCACAGAGCCACCAGTGTCCGTGCCGACCGTCAACGCAGCCAGCCCAAGAGCAGCCGCCACGGCCGAGCCGCCGGAGCTACCAGAAGGGTCCTGATCCTCGTAGTAGGCGCCCTTGACTTGCCCTCCACGAGCTGACCAGCCATTGGAGTTGTTGGTTCCGCGCCAGAAAGCCCACTCCGAAAGTCCAGCCTTACCAAGAATGACGGCGCCCGCGGCACGTAGGTTGCCGGCAACGGTAGAGTCATGAGGGACGATAGATCCGTACAGCGCGTAAGAGCCGGCGGTCGTGTTGAGCTGGTCGGCCGTGCCGATATTGTCCTTTAGCAGCACGGGCACGCCATGTAATGGCCCGCGGGTAGTGTTCAGGTACAGGCGCTCATTGTCCAGTGCTTCCGCGATGGCTATGGCGTCCGGATTGATTTCGATGACGGGTCGGAGGGCTTCTTGGACTTCTGCCGTGCGTGCTATGTACGCTCGCACTAGGTCAACGGAGGTGAATTGGTTGGCGGAGAAGCCGGTCAGAATATCGTCCACGGTCAGGTCGAAGAGATCTGGGAGTGGTGCAAACGGAATCTGGGCAGCGGATGAGGCAGCCAATGTGCTTGCGAAGCAGGCGAGAAGAAGCGAGTAGCGCGCCATAATAAGATCAATCGTTAGGGACAATGAAAGGACTTACGACTTACACAGGATCTTACCTGCAGTGGCATCTTATGTTGCGCGACTACTTGGCCAGCCGAGTGTCACTACTGACGTCTCCCAAGTCGGCCGTGGACATGAAAGGCAGCTCAGAGTATGCCGTTCGGCCAGCTTATCGCTCGATGTACGCCACGAGGGCGACGAGGCCGGACCGGACGGTACCACGACTGCGCTGCGTGCTGAGAAATCCGCACACACAGCTCATCATGCCTCACTGGTATCGCACGCAGCCCTGAGGTCTCGCTACCCATGCATACACCGCCGCAATGCTCGTCTCCGCGTTGATCTATATATGCGTGGAGCTGCCCACGCTGGCACAGCGCGGCTCGTAGCGTGCTCGAAATTGCCACGTTGACGGACCCGTCTCGCATCCTGCTGACTCTCTGACGCTGTGCTGAACACGCGCTTCTTGCCTTCTGCGACCTTCGGCCTTGCTTGGCGTCTATCGTTGTGACTGGCCTTCTTCGTGTCTCCGAGCTGCGGTACGACCATTAGCTTGCGCGGCGTCCTGGACCACTTGCGGTCCTTCTCAGACTGGGCGACCCCGTTTGGCTTCCCGCTTCGTGAAGCCTTGAAATTCGGGTGCTTCACGGCGATGGTACTCGTTTTCTTGCTGGTCGCGTGATACGCTCTTAATTCCTGCCGACGATCAGCTCGTGAGCATCTCTCGGTACGGCACTGCAAAGCTACTTCTTCCATGGTCGGCACCTGTTCGCTGCTTGAACCATCTCCGCTTTCCAGCGCATCCTTCTGCCCCGGCTGCGAAGTGCACTTGTCCGCGTCCTCCTGCTCCGGCTGCGAAACGCCTTCGTCTGCGTCCTCCTGCTCCGTATCCGTGTCCGAAGCCGGCGACGGAGCCTTGCCTGCCTCAACCCTCCTCAGCCATGCCTCAACAGCCCTGGATCGCGATTCGTTCGAGTCTTCTTCGAAGTTGGCCATGCTATGTCTGCCAGTCAACGTGGTGCGTTGCGTCATGGGCTGAGTCTGAAGCGACACAACAACAGACAGACCAAGCAAGGACCAGACATCACACGCTTGATGTTAAAGCCAGACTCACTTGCTCAACGAGTAAGGCAAGGATGCACGCTCAAGTGAGCACCGACGCAGCGGTCGTTCCGCGCCTACAGCTTCGACTGCTTAAACCTAGCGTGTATCAGCTCAAGCAATTCCAGCCCGCCATCCTTCAGCTCGTAATGTCGGCCTCGACTCCAGCCCATCCACACCGACAACACGTCCTCGCCATCATATCCAGGACTTAAGCCTTTGCTGTCCCACCCTTGACCCTCCACACCGATGCCTTGCCCTTCAGCAGGCGAGCGGCCCTCGGCCTCTCCATCAGCGATCGCCAACCCAGGTGAGTTCCTCAGCGTGACGATCGGCCGCTGATCGAAGCCGTCACTCTCGAGTTCACTCTGGGTGAGGACTGGCGTGCAGCAAGCGTCGGTCCCATCGAACACGCCCTCCCACTCCGCCCGCGTTCGCTCCTTGAACTTCTTGGTATACAAGAACCGCTGCGCAGACCACGTCCCCTTGTCCAGCCGACTGCCATCAATCTCCGCCTCATCGATCCCCAATCCGTGCAACAACGCGGCGAAGAATTGCGGCTCGAGCGCCCCAACAGCCATGAACTTGCCATCCTTCGTCTCATAGGTGTCGTAGTAAGGACACCCACCATCCAGCATGTTCGTGCCCCTCTCCGCTCCCCACGTCGGGGTCTTGGCCGCCAACCGCGGCATAGACGCCATGAATGCGGACCCGTCGACCATGTTCGCCTCCACTACTTGGCCCAGCCCAGTCCGCTCCCGCTGCATGAGTGCGAGTAAGATGCCCATAAAACACACCGCGCCTCCGCCGGCGAAGTCGCCGACGATATTGCCGGGCGCGTAAGGCTTCTCTCCCTTGCGACCCAGCATGGACAGGACGCCGGAGACGGCGATGTAGTTGATGTCGTGCCCGGCCATGTCCTTGTACTTTCCGTCTCGCCTGAAGCCCGTCATGCGTGCGATGATGACTCGGGGGTTTAGTGCGAGCAGGACAGTCGTCGGGTCCAGCCCCATCTTCTCGAGCACACCCGGACGGAAGGGATCGATGATGATGTCGACGTTCTGGACCAGCTTCTTGATCAAGGCAACGCCGTCGGCGGTCTTAGTGTTGACTGCGATGCTGCTTTTCCGCCGTGTGAGCTGGTCCGCAGTCGGCGGAGGCGGGCTGCTGGTATGAGCTGCTGCGTGGGCGCGGTCGACACGGAGGACAGTCGCGCCATAGTCGGCGAGGAGCATGCCGGCAAAGGGGCCTGTCTGGTGTCAGTTCAGTACTCCCTGTACTTGCAGCAAGGCACGCACCAGGTGCGAGTCCGGCAAACTCCAGCACCCGCATGCCCTGCAACGGCGGGGATTGCACCATCTTGTCGAGGTCTCCGATGTAGTAGTATCGCGATGGCAATGCTGCCATGCACCGCACAGCAACTACATGATGGGTGTAGTCGCCGTCGGGACGCGGTGGTTGGAAGAGAGGAGCTTCCAGCTGCGTCGGCAGAAGATAGCCGCGGCAACGAGGTGGTGGGGTCCGATATGGCTTGGCCTCGACAGAACAACGACATCGCTCACTCGTACATCACCCTCTTGACGCTTGACACGACGAGGCAGACTGTGTACTTGTCTTCAGCTACCGGCCCGCAGTCGACGACAGCATGGAAAGAGAGCAGCGGTGCCTAGCTGAGATCCCATGCGATCCATGCTCCCCGACCAATACCTCATCAGATAGGTAGCTCGGGCAAGGTAGCTACCACCTTCGCCTCCACTTCCCTTTCCTCTGCTTCACGACCTCTACCACATCCTCTTCCTCCATCCTTATGGTGTTGCTGCACCTCATTACTCCCTAAATAGCAGACCCTACGCACCTACGCCGCATCATATCCACCATGTCCCGCCAGCACCCCGCTCTACCGCGGCAACACTCCACGGCGGGCCTACCCAGCGAAGTCTCCAGCCGTTCCTTTTGGCACAGTCAACCGTCGCCGCTCCTCACAGCCCACCGCTCGACCCGCAACCTGCCTCAGACAGCCGACGTCGTAGTCATCGGATCAGGCATCACCGGCGCCAGCGCGGCGCATCATCTCCTCACGAGCAGCAAGAATGACACGCACAGCAGTGGTCTCAAGGTCGTCATGCTGGAAGCTCGGGAAGCCTGTTGGGGCGCCACGGGCCGCAACGGAGGGCATTGCCAGCCTCTCCTCTTTGAGTCTCCGCACGACCCGTCTATAGGCCACTTTGAGCTGAAGAACTTCCGCGCCCTGCAGAAGTTGATCAAGGAGGAGAACATCGACTGCGAGTTCGTTGCCCAGCCGGGGGTGAGGGCGATCTACAGCCAGCACCACCTGGATGAAACCATTATGGCGTTGAAGACGATGGAAGAAACGGCGCCTGAACTGCATGCCATGATGCGCCTAGTGACGTCGAAGAAGGAATTGACCAGCTATCGGATCCCTACCGCCGAAGGAGCGCTGGTAACGAGCGTGGCAGCGAGGATGTGGCCGTACAAATTCATCGCGTACATCCTCTCCTCCCTCCTCACCTCCACCGAGCTGAACGGGAGCTTCAATCTGCAGACACTGACCCCTGTCACGGCCGTTACACCCGCCGAGTCGAATGGCTGGACAGTCTCCACACCACGCGGCCCGATCCAAGCCCAGAGGGTGATCCTCGCCACCAACGCCTACACCTCCCACCTCCTCCCCAGCTTCGCCGACCTCATTGTGCCATGCCGCGGGCAGATGTCCGCTCTCGAACCCCTCCCAAGCGTGTCTGGCGACCACCGCCTGAAGACCAGCCTCGGCTTCCTTGGTGATGGCTTGGACGACTATCTGATCCAAAGACCCAACGAACGCGGCGGGCATCTCATGTTCGGAGGCGGCCGGCAACACGGCCCGAGCATAGGCGTGACGGACGATAGTGTCGTCGACCCCGCAACAGCACAGTACTTAAGAAGTCGATTGGTAGACGCCCTGAGCCTACCCGAAGGCAAGGCAGCGGAGTCCAAAGCCGCGAATGAATGGTCGGGCATCATGGGCTTCTCTCGCGACGAACGGCCTTGGGTGGGTCCAGTACCCGGCGTTGCACCAGGTCTTTTCGTGTCGGCTGGGTATACCGGGCATGGCATGCCGAACACCTGGCTTTGCGGGAAGGCGGTGGCACTCATGGTGCTGAAGTCCAGCGAGTATCCTGCTGATCCAGAGTGGGCTTTCGAAGTGGCAGCCGGTGAGGTCGGCCTTCCAGCAAGCTACAAGTTGACTGCTGAGAGGATGGTGAGCGCCATGAAGATTGAAGACGTTGAGCAGAAGGACTGGGCGGAGATGGAGAGGGGTCGAGTCGGTGGCGATGGGCTGCGAACGGCCGGGAGTGAGACCGACAGGCCGCCTAGTGGGTATGCCTGAAGCTTGAGTGCGACACTGCCACAGCCTGCGTGGCCAGTTTGACATCGCATACCCGGCGCAACGAAGTGATGAACCCTTTCATGTCGTCTTGGCAGCAGGCGTTGCGTGGACACCGACGTGCGGCTTCGCATGCTCACGGCGTCTCAAACACCAAGCTCACCCCATCATCACCCGCAGTGACCACTCTCGCGCCACCACCACCCTGGACGAAGCCCAACACCCCACCACCCTCACCACCTCCTCTATGCCCCTTCCACTCCCCCATCAACCCCTTCCCCTTCACCGCCTCTGTCGTCCCGCCCCGGACGTCCCACCTTCGCACCACACCGTCGTTCCCGCAACTCGTCAGAACATGTCCCTTCGGATTCGACGTCCCCAGCGGCGTCTTGACGAACTCGACCTGGATCACCGCCTGTGGCCCATCTTCGTCATCGCCGTGCGCTGCGGGAATGTGCCGCCGCAATGTGAAGTTGTACGCCGCATCGAACAAAGCTATACTGCCGTCCACTGAGCCGGCGGCGAGGAGCGTGAGTGGTGGTTGCGAGAAGGAGAGAGTCTCGATGCCGTCGCTCTGCGCTTGGACGCTTGCAAGGAGCTGGCCTGCTTGGCCTGTGGACGCTGCTGATGAGGCGGCGGTACTAGCTTGTTTCGACCCGCCAGCTTTACTTCGTGCGCCCGCGCCGCCCTTCGCGCCTGCTGTGTTGCTCGAAGATTGCGGTGAAGACAGCCGCGGCAGTCCGACAACCCGAATGTGACCGTCTGCTCCGCCCATCGCCACAAGCCCACCACCCGGAGAGACGGCGACGCTGTACAGTCCGCCATCAACTCTGAATCGCTCATCCTCCGCCGTCAAACCAACGACTGCCTGGCCCCCTCCCATCGGATCAGTGATACCGGCTGCGGCGGCCTCGCCGAAGACATCCCAGACGTACAAACTGCTGTCCTCGGCCACCGTCGCCAGAAGCTTGCCATCCGGTGTCCACGCGCCGGCGGTGCAAGACGCTTGATGCATGAAGAATGTCTGCACAATGCTCAAGGGCGCAGCGGAGTCGGAGGGATCGACAGTGTAGACCCACACACTGCCGTCATTCGCACCCAGAGCGAGAGTGTTGGGGTAGGATCTGTGCGGGCAGGGTATCATCCAGTTGATTTCCTCGACTTCTTTTGCCGTGCCGCTCAACTGTGCAGTGGATTGTGATGCGGTGGGTGTGCGGTAGACATTGAGCTTGCCCGCCAGCGTGCCAGTCGCTGTGAAGTCCCCAGCGGGTAAGGTGAAGGTTATGGCGTTGACAGTCTCGTCCTGCTCGGCGAGCTTCGCAAGCACATCCTGGCTCTTACGCTCCAGCGGCTGAGGATTGCTCTCGTAGCTTTGCGGTAGTAGTGGCGTCTCCGGGGTAGACGTCCATACGTAGGCCGTGTCGTCCCCTCCGCCCGTTGCAACCATCTCCGGCCGAAGAGGATGTTGCGCGATACAGTACACGCTGTCTTTGTGCAGGTCGAAGTGGGCTACGCTGTCGTTCTGCAACTGTATCTCTTCCACTGTTCCATCGAGATCGATGTCTTCCCCGTCCTCGTCGCCCGAATCCATCGTTGCATCGTCGTCTTGCTCGATTGTCTCTTCTGCCTCGTCCGCGTCCAGCAAAGCATCGGCTTGCTCGTCTGTGAGCGCATCCTGCGGGTTATTGTCGTGCATCCGTTGGTCGGCCATGGTGGAGGTGCCAGATGAGACAGTCTCGCGTGTGTTCGCGTTATTGCCGTGGGACCCAGGAACAAATGTACAGTCTTCTATATAA
The DNA here is from genome assembly GCA_033119285.1 of Teratosphaeriaceae sp. CCFEE 6253. Lineage (NCBI taxonomy): Eukaryota > Fungi > Ascomycota > Dothideomycetes > Mycosphaerellales > Teratosphaeriaceae > Teratosphaeriaceae sp. CCFEE 6253. The sequence goes on from JAWDJV010009513.1 coordinate 10,714, forward strand.
AGTAGTACATGCTTAGCAATGAACCCATTTGATTATCCCGAACTTTTGACACGCTAGAATCTAATCGATAGCCGTGGATGACTAAGGTAATGCTACAGACAATACCGGGATTGGCAACGCTGCTCTTACACCACAATCCGATGCTACGCACGAAGATGTAGCGGTAAGAGCTGAAGTGTGTGCCATGCGAGCAGCACCCTTCTCCACGCCTCCAGCTCCATGTCAAGCTGAAGCATCAAGATCATCTCCACAGAGCTACCGGCGACTCGATTCGAACGGTGCTGCAGTGTCCTGCTCACTTGAAGTGCCTCGCCAGACCAAAGGCGGAGCCTGCCTCCCACTCGCAGCGGTATCGCAATCGCCCTGCTTTGGGCTTTATCTTGAGACGTGGCCTGTGATTGTGCGAGCTGTGCCAATCCCGTTACTGTCGGGCACAACCCGCCATGCACTGTCGATGCGCCGGAGCCGCCGTCGACGATAGTTGCTGGTAGCGACAGCATGTGAACTTGTCGCGAGGAATCCGAGTGGCGATCCAGATGAGGCGTGGATTGCGCAATCGATGATCAGTTGTTGTCAAATGGCATCGTTGATAGATCTTCCGAAGACGACCTCGATGGCTGAGGACTGCACGCCCACTATCGATGCCCTCTCATTTGACTTTCACGCCCTCGTTCGGTAGCACGCCAGCCCCAACCGCGCCGGTACCTGCAGCAGGCGACGCTGCCACCTTAGCCCCTGCACTCCTTCTCCAGACTCTCCTCATCCAGCCAGTGACGGGCAGCACCGTCCACCGAGCAAACCACGGCGTACCCCAGGCGCTCAGCACCAGTCGCAACGGCAGCAATGCCTTTGTGATCGCATAAGCGGTAGCCAGCTCTACGACCACTTTCATGCCGCCCTCGCCCCTCCCCCACCACCTACCACTCCGCCCAGCAGTGTCTGTGATCCATCCTTTCCGACGCAGATACCGCCCGAACTTCTCGGTGTATTCGGAGATGTACTTCCCTTCGCTGATATACGGTGGCAGCCAATTGCTGTAGTGGAAGAAAGCTGCGAGGCCGAACAAGGGCACGACCGCGGTAAGCTCGTGGAGGATGAGAAAGGCCGTTATATGGGAGACCGGAGCATCGCGGAGTGGGTCTGTGAAGCGGCGGAGGAAGTTGGGTAGGCGGGACTCGAGACGGGCGAGGCGGGAGGGTGGAGGTGCCGAAGAGGTCGCATATTGCTGGCGCTGCCAACTGCGAGCGTTGACGCGCACGAGCAGGCGCCGGGTGAGCATACCGTGTTCTATTTTGATGAGGCCATTGAAAGGCGCTGCCGTCGAGTGCCACTGGAGCCTCCTTCGAGACTAGCGTGAGGCCCAGCCCGAGCTCAGTCAGCTCGACTTGCATGCACCGTTGGATAATGGGTGATTACCTCTGCCATGCGGAATCATTCGGCGGGATGGTCGACCTACCACGATGCTACCGGCATAGCGAAGTCGCCGGAGAAAGCGACTATCCCCATCAGCCTCCGGAGCGAGCCTCGGCGGCCAATGTGAAGATATGGCTGCGGTGGAATCACAGCAGCCGGGGAAGCCGGGCACCGCATGCCTGGGATGTCGCCGTCGGAAGCTGAAGTGCAGTCGAGAGCCGGAAGGATGTGTCAACTGTTCCAAGGCCGACCTGCCATGCGTGTATGCTCTGCCGGAGACTGGAGTGAAGCGAAAGCGTGGGCCTTACAACAAGGTCAAACAACCGCGGGAGCGCCACCTAGAGCATCTCGTGAAGTACCTGGAGCCTCGAGGTCTTGCTAGCCCGATAGTGGGAGGTGGAAGAAAGTATGATCCTGCAAGCCGAGACACCGTGACGAAGCAGACCGTCTCATCACCTGGCTTTGTCCCGCCGGGCGACTCGGGGACTCAATCGGAGAACCTGGTCAAGGACGCTCTGATAGCCCTCACGAAGTCCTCCGTCAACGACAGGGAGTCCACTACTGAGCACCTGTCCAACGCTATGCCTGTACTCAACGCGCAGCCTGACAAGGCCGGACCTGGCTTTCCAACAGCGCGTCGCACATTTGAGTACTGGCATCTCTTCACCTCCAGAGTTGACCCGATCACCAAAGTCATCCACTGCCCTTCCATGATGCAGCAGCTTGTCACAGCGACCAACCATCCAGTGGTGTCTGGGTCTGCTGCGGAAACCTTAATCTACAGCATCTTCTACATCGCTGTAAGCACTTGCACGGCAAACGAAGCTCGCAGGCGCTTTGGCGAAAGTCGGCGTGAGCTGTTGCACCGCTACGAGCGTGTGATTGAGTCTGCATTGGCCGACACGTCAAGCATGCCATCGCTAGAGAATGTGCAGGCACTGGTCCTGTACATCATAGGCATAAGGCGCCAAGACGACGGGACAAGCGTGTCCACGCTCTTTGCTCTCGTTTTCCGGATGGCGCAGATGATCGGCCTACACAAGGATCCTGGCCCACACATCAGACCCTTCGAGGCAGAGTTACGTAGGCGGGCGTGGTGGCACATTTGCGGACTGGAGTCTCGAGCTGCAGAGGAGGGCAATGCGAGGTCGAAAAGCATACAAGAAGGTCGCGACGTACAGTTTCCAGCGAACCTGAACGACCAAGATCTGGACCCTCATGCGGCCGAGGCACCTCAAGCGCGCAAGGGCCAGACCGAAATGAGTTGGGTGCTAATGAGGTGGGAGATCCAGCACCTCTCATACCGCATCGCAGCTGTGAGAAAGCAAGCGAGTCCAGATGGGCAGCTTCCTAACGCCACGGCAACGATGGCTCGCCAGCGACGTATTCTTGAGGAGAGCCAGGTGCGATTCGAGACTCAATACGTTCAGCACCTGCACAAATCCCGCCCATTAGACCTGATGGCGCTCGCGCATTATGAATGCATCATCCTCAAAATCAGGATGGCAGTCGAATATCCCGGAGCTCACAGCCAGATGGCATCAAACGGCAGCGATCTCAGCAGCACTGAGCGGTCACAAGTCCTGCAGGACTCTGTTGCCATCATCAGCATCACGCACATGCTCACAGTGGACAGAAGGATCGCTCCATGGCAATGGTTCATACGTGGTTACATGCAATGGCATTCGCTCGCTATAGTCGTGGCGGAGCTTGGCCGCATTAGGAACAAGGACTTTACGCATAGCGCCTGGGCTGTGCTGGATCCCATCTTGACTGACTGGGATCGGATGTATCTGCATAAGAAGGGTGAGGCGGCGTGGGATCATGTCAATGCCATGATCTCGAGAGCACGGCAGATGCGCCACCAGCCTGACGTCTTACTCCCATCCACAGCATCTGCACACCCGCCGACCGACTACCACGGGTCGACGCTGAGCTCCGTTGCTCCGTCGAGACAGTTCAGCTACTCTGGGCCGCAGCATACACCCCAGAGTGCAAGTCCGTCAAGCAGCCACCAAATCGCAGAGCCACTGCTCAGGCCCAGCGTCACGCCGCAGCAGGTACCCACGCCGCAGTCGCCCCACATCGTCCACACAGCGCACGCAGCATCAGCGCAACCACCCTTGACTTGGGAGTATGACATGGGGTTCGAAGCCTTCGATGATCTTGGCCATATCGACTTCGAGGCCTTCGATGCGGTGTTTGGAGGCGATGGGTGGGAGTTCCAGAGCCCGCTCCAGCAGGATCTTGTGGGCACGCCGCTCGAGCTTGACCCACGAATGAAGGCTCCGTGATTGTATCGTGGAGATCGGCCAAGACTTCAACCAAGGCTCTTGCCCTGGATCCAATCGCAGCAGTTCTGCAAAGGTAGCACGACTTTGTGAGCGAGATCTCGGCGCCATTGGTCGCCCTCCAATGTCGTGGGGGATTCGTTCAGGCACCACATTACGGCTGCCGACATGTCTGGGCCTGCCTCACCGTCCACGGAGTCGGCCCACTCTCGGGCGACCATTTGGCGGAAGAGCGGCTTGCTCTTGTTGTCGGCGAACCCGGGACTCAACCACAATTCATGAGCTTCGAGTCCAACGCCGAAGAGCAGTTCCATCAGCATGACTCCTAAGCTTGCAAAGCTTCTGTCGGTCGTCTTGTGTGCTCGTGACATGCTAGGCTGCCGGTCAACGAAATTGGCGGAAACGTATGGCTTGTCGATGACTATGTCAGAAGCACTAGGTCCTGTGCTTGGGAAAAGTATGTCTTCAGCTGCCCATTGCTTTCTCGCCCACGACGTCGAGTGCAACTGGAGATGTGATGAAGCGACCGCCAGGGCGATGCGAAAGCGGTCCGAACGTTTCAGACGGCGGCCAAGGGCTTCCTTGAGCGTGATCTCCTGCGCTGTCATCTTCTGCTCGGGCTGCGAATGGACCGAGTACTGGCTGCCCTTTTCGGCATCTGTCAAGGCGCCGAGGAAGGCAGGAGACATGCCGCATGCGACCATGGCACTGCAAAGTTGAGAGATCTCGTGGAGCAGGCCAGCATCAGCATGCGGTGGAGCGGTGAGTTTGACTCTCTTTGGTTGAGGCACGGTATCGCAAGGAGCGACGGCAACAGCCATCACATCCGGCGGCTGGAATCTGTGACCACGTCAACCCATATACGAGCTTATCGGCCATGGATGTTGACGGACTTGACTGCCTTCTTCATGGTATGACTCCTGCCCACTGCGCTCCCTCTTGCGCAATACCGCGCTGCACCAGCCGTCGGCGGCGCCAGGGCACTTCCGGACACTGATGATAGAGGGACACGCAATCGCTCGACCCTGCTTTCCGTGCGGGTGATGAGAAGGCCTTGCGATATCCAAGGTGGACAAGGCTGGGCTGAAACACTCTGTGGCGACCAGAGGACCAAGAGTTTGAACTCGAAGGTGGCCCCGGTCCTGTGCTGGAGCCAGAGGTGCGCACAGTGCTTCTCCTGGCACAAGCAGCCCCAGGATCGATGGAGCAAGGCGTAGATCCGATCGGCATCTCTCCAATACTGCAGTAAAGACTTGACGGCCCTTGGGGCCACGCTCGTTGTCAGAGACTGCTGGTAGGTCGCCACTTTCTCGCTCTTCACCAGCAGACGATCCAATTTTTCGTTTGTGGTGCGAATCTCTTTCAGGAGCTCATCCCGCTGACTTCTGCCGAAGCCGAATTTCAGTTGTTCTTTGCGATATTCGAAGCTTGTCTTCAAGATCTCCGCGAGAGCATTGGACTTCAAATCCGCCGTCGGATGCAGTGATCCTTGACGTGGTGACTTCTGCTGTCAGCAACCCAACCCAGAGAGCTTTGGTCCATATGTCGAGGACTCACCGCAGCAACTCTCAACCTTGCCTGCAGTCGCGGCTTGTCGATTCCAAGGACCGTCAACAGCTCCCAGATAAGGCCCTGTAGGTCTTTGCCTATCTCCAGGAACCTTGTGTGCGCGATGCCGAGCCTCCCGCGCAATGCAAGGTTCATGTCATTGCTTCTCCATCGTTCGTGAGACGGGTCCTCCAGCAATAGCTGAATATCATCCTCGTCAAGCCCGTCTCCGTCGACCAAGGGTAAGAGCAGAACCTTGAGATTCAGAGTATAGATGAGATACTCGTCCTTGATGTCATTCAGAAGCTTGCGGTATTCACGCTCGAAGTTGGCCAGACAATTCAGGACCTTGCAGGATTCACGATAGTGCTCCAGAGCCGAGATGGCGAGGGGGAAGGCTCCCAGGATCAGACCGACGACTTCAATGCCGCTCATTATCGCATCGTGAGTGGCGGTCCGACTACGAAGCAAACATGCAGATGCAGTTGTCGGGTGTAGAAGTGTGCTTTCTAGAGGCCTGTCCCGCAGTTGTGGCGCAGTGCAGCTGAGCTGCATTGCAGGGCGGCCTCACTCGAATCTCCAACCTGACGACCTTTCGTGATCACACGAACGCAAGTCCGACAATAGACGATGAGAGTCTCATCACCATCACCAGGCATGTGAATACTGGCCGCACTGCAGACGGCCCGCCCCTCGGACGAGACTATGGCTGGGATGCGAAACGCGGCCGTCTCTGCGGATGTCTCTGCACTGTCTTACAGAGTGCTGGAGGCATTCAAGCGTTCGATAAGCGGCGCTGGCTTCTCACGGGACGTTTCCCGGAGTGAAGGGCTCAGTACACGGTTGTCTGACGAGCTGGATCGCTTCCAACTCTGGGCTGGCAATCTCGGCGCATGCCACCCGTCTGGAGACTCTCGCTCCTTGACGCACCGCCTTCGAAATGCACCGGAGTTGCAGCAACGCACCTTGGGTCTCCTCAACGAACTGGTTGATCTACTCGCAAGTGGTAAGGCTGGATCACCGAGACCTCAGAGCCAGACCCGGCCCACGCCCGCGGCAGCGACACCAGTCGATGCGCATAGTCACACGGCAGAATGTGATGCGAGAGCGGATCTGCTTGAGGATGAAGGCTTGCTTCTTGAGATGGCCGACCTAGGCACATCACAGGACTGCCAGGAGTCTTGGCTCGTTGCATCCGTGGCGGACACCATCACAAGGCTGTTCAAGCTTTCACACCTGCTGGCCAAGTTCACGTCAACGGATCGCTTCACGAAAGCCGAGTCGGCAAAGTTGCCGCAACTGGACCCTCTGCACGATGTCGCCCGCATGCAAGACAAGTTCAGTACGTGCCAGGCTCCTGGTTGGCTGCTGAGCCGCCTTGGTCGAGCCAATACGAAACGCCGACAAGCGCTCTTGTATTGCAGGGAGCACCGAGACAAGATCGCAGGACCACCCACGAAGCAGATACGGCGTCTCTCAGGCTTACTCGACCCTGGTCACGATACCAGCCTCGCTCGGCAGGCTCTTAGCGAGTATACCGCTGAGATGAAAACACAAATTTCCCATCCGTCAGCGATCCAGACCACAGCTTCAACTCTCAAGCCTATGGAGTCCGTCCCTATCGATGATGGCTTCGACGAGTCACGATCACTTTCGACAGTGGCAACGTCTTTGGCAGGGGCGGACTCTCGATACGCATTGCGAGTGCCCAGGCTTGAAGACGTAGCCACCGTCAGCGAGCACTTCCAGTGTCCGCTTTGCTGCACTATCCAGCGATTGAATGGCCAGCTTAGCTGGAGGTGAGTCGCATGCCCTGCCGCTTTGTGGAAGGTCTAGCAGCAGACCAGCTGACCGCGAGGCCCACAGACGGCATGTGTTCGCTGATATCAGGCCCTACATTTGTACCTTTGAAGAGTGTGGGATGCTGCTGTTCGATAATAGGCATGCTTGGACGAGTCACGAGATGAACCACCATCGCCGCCATTGGATCTGCGAGGTCTGCAGCAATCACAACTTTGGTGATAAGACCGACTTTGTAACCCATCTTCGTACCAAGCACCGAGGGCTGTTCACCGACGCTCAGGTACAGATACTCACGCGAACAAGCTCGAGAGCGGCGGACTTCTACTCTGCCCGTGACTGTCTGTTCTGCGACTGGGTGAAGACCTTGCGGCCTTTGAATACTCACGTGCCCCAAAACGAAGCTATCAGGGTAACTTCACACCACTTCATGAAGCATTTGGCTACGCATCTGGAACAGATTGCACTCTTCGCGCTCCCGAGGCTGCCCAGCGATGATACGGAGGACAACTCAGCGGACGCTGCAATGGGTGCATCCGCAGACACTGGCCAGGCTGCGGTGAGAACCATGCTGCGAGATCTGCGATGAACGATCGACGCTAACAATAGCACCTTGCAGGGCCGAAGCATGTCCATAGACGACATGGAAAGCGACGCGGACGGACATCCCGTGTCACACTATCCCGTCGACTCCGAGGAACATTCAGCAAATGGCACGCACGGGACATGCTACTGTGGCCAGAGTAGCTACGGAGAGATGGTCTCCTGTGGCAACGGCAGTTGCCTGCGAACTCAATTCCACCTCGCATGCATCGAGCTCGATCAAGTACCGGCTCGAGGAGAGACTTGGTTCTGTAGTGCATGCCGAGGAGCATCAAGTACGATGCTTCACGAGCCCCGTGGCCTTACCGACACCCACTTAAGAGCACTGGTAGAGCACGATCCATCCAAAATCGCTGAAGCTCACGATACCACGCGCTGGATCGAACGACAAGGTTCCCTCGACGTACCTTCACCCAAGCAGCCGGACGTGCAAGTTGATGTGCGAGACGGAGGTGTAACGCCACCAGTCATCACAGACAGCCCGTCCGGTGTCACGCACTTTCCTAGCTGGCGGGACAATAGAAGTGGACAATACTTCTGTGCGGTGTGGCAATGCAAAAACTCCGGCAAAGGCTTCGCCAACGAGTCTAATCTCCGGTATAGTACGGACCGTATCCTCGAGACGAATTAAATCACTAACCTGATTGTTTGAGTAGAAAGCACCAGCGCTCGCACGTCCCTCGAGAACAGTATCCATACGTGTGTAGCGCCGATGACTGTGGCGAGCGCTTCCTGTTCCCTGCATATCTTGCCTGGCATCAAGAAAACAAGCATCGTGCAGGTGGTTTGCTATATTACTGTCAGGAATGCGGGCAAGAGTCGAAACGGTATGAGAATTTGGTCGGCCGTGGTCGACACATGGACCGATTCCATCCCGAAGCAAAACAGCCAACGAAGGAGGAGGCAAGGAGGAAACCGACGACAAGCTCTTCTGTAAGCAGCTCGAAATCGAAGATGCTCCCGTCGCAGCTACATCATACCGCTACCGACCGCTCCCCAGTCCGACAGGAACAGTGGCCAATCGAGACGAGCGATCAATCTGTCGAAGACTCCAACGGACATATGCTAGCGCGACAGCACAAGCAGAGCGCAGTTGCTTTGAGTCCACCGGACTTGGCCGAACATATTCCTCTCATACCTCGCATGGCTACAACATTACCAACCTCCTATTCGGATGGAAGGAGCACGTATCGTGGGCCTGGCCTTCCTTCCATTGCGCAATTCACAGCGGAACTCGATGCGCAGAGGTTGCAGGCAATCGAGGATGATACATTCCCGGCGTTCGACCATGGCTCTCATCCTCAATCTGTGCCGGCACTAACAGCGCCTCACACTGTGGATCCGAACTCAATTGAAACTGTCGACCCCAACAACTCGCTTGACATGATGCGCTTCGATTCTTACCCCGGGACACTTCTCATGCGGTCTCCAGCTCCGTCTGGACTGGAAGCATACCCCGAAGCAATTGCATCATCCATTGGTGTAGTCACTGGCTTCACGATCGATTCGCCGGATGGAAGTGCGCGCCATATGACGGCCTCCGCTTTCCTGCCAGAGTCCCTATCGACCGCTGGCACATACCCGCTGTCTCCTTATGCCGATGGGGAGCGCATCATGGAGGCTGCGTTCCCGAAGGTCCTATGTGGACTATGTGACGAGCACCCCGATGGCTTCCATAGCACAATGGACCTCAAACAGCACGTTGAGCGTACGCATCCAGAGAAGCGCAAGGCTTGGATATGCACACAGCCCCGACTCAGCGTGCCATCTGCACACGCGCCAGAGAGAGCTCTCGACACGTGCAAACAATGCAAGGAGCAGAAGGAGTATCAGGTCTCCTACAACGCCGCGGCGCATCTACGGAGAGTCCACTTTGTCCCTCCTAAACGCGGACGAAGGTCTAGAGGCGAGGAAAGCGAGCGTCGAGCAGGCAAGTCGGACTGGCCTTCCATTGAGTGGCTGGTAGAAAACGGCTGGTTAAAAATGATCGACTTCCGGGGCACCTCAACCGGTGATCAACAAATCGAGAATAACCAGTCGGAGCACTGGTTTGAATGTGACAAGGATGATACTGTCGAAGCTCCAGTCCTGACAGTAGATACGCCTGGCTCTTCTCACATGGCCGACATAGCTGTTCCGCGCCCTACGCCGCTGGCCCGTGTACCCTCTTTTGTGCGACACGATTTCAGCACCAGCCCGCAAGCAGAATCAGAGACAGAGATGGCTGATCCCCGTCAAGCTTCACTAGCCTTCGACAGGGCGTCCTTCACGCCTGCTGAGCGCCCTCGGGCCCCGATGCAACAATGTCCAATCGCCACATGCGGTCGATTCGTCAAAGACCTGGCCGTACATATGATGACCCATCAAATGGAGCGTCCGGAGAAGTGCCCCGTCCCAAGCTGCGAGTACTACGATAGAGGTTTCGCGCGCAAATACGACAGAGATCGCCACGTACGAACACACTACAACGGCACCATTTTGTGTGGGTTCTGTCCAGGCGCCGGCACCACAGCGGAGACGTCCTTCAGCGCCGCGGATGTCTTCAAGCGACACCTCACAGCAATACACCCTGCTGAACAGGCACCTCCAGATGCCCGTCCGAAGGCGAAGACCAGCCAAAAGGCCAACATTTCTACTGAGGGGCGCGAGGGTTCCAACTCCTGCACTATCTGCGATGTGGTGTTCACAGCTGCTCAGGACCCGATGGACCATCTCGATGAATGTGTCTTGCAGGCCGTGACTCGGCAGACCCAGGACCGACCCCAGCAGCATCACCTCGACCCGCAGCAGCCCGACATGTCCAAGCAGCTCTCTATGTCCAAGCAGCCCTCGGCGGAGGACAAAGAAGCAGCATCCACAACTTCAGTGTCGTCGACAGTCTCGCCTCGACATCCGGACCCAACAAGCCACCTGCTGACGCGTAGCCATGAGGAGCCGTATGTCTGCCAGACATGCCAGTCGCGCTTTCGAAGATTGCATGATCTCAAGCGGCATGTGAAGCTTCACACAGGTGAGAAGGCGCACACGTGTAACAAATGCGGTCGGCATTTCGGGCGCGGCGTCGCGTTAGCGCGGCACAACAAGGGACCCGGCGGCTGCGCTGGCCAGGCTGGCCCGGCATCATACTGAACTCGGGTGGCCCATCACAGACCTCGAAACGGCGATCAAGGTGGAAAGCAGAATTTCTCCCCGCCGGGCCTCACACTTGGTCCCTTCATATTTCAAGGCCACAGGACGCAGACATAGTCGCAGACGCGCTGTCTCTCTTCGGCGCACTGAATTGCGGGTCAAGCGCCAAACGTGACGGCAGAATGTTGTGCCGCCATCGGTAAAGCCATGAGCCACCCGGACAGAATCTCGCGGATGATCATGTTCAACTCAGACCTCCAAAATGCGGTATCTCCGGAGACCTGCAGATCGACATAGTAGCCTGGCTCTCGTGGCGCCTGCACGGTTGTGCGGACTGATTATGAATGGTCGTACAACTCTCGATATGGCAGCCTCGGTCAAGAGCCGGCATTTGCACATGTACATCACGCAGCCACTCTACCGCACTTCACTACGACGCCCGTTTCGCCTTCCCCGCCCCCTTCCCGGCCCTTCCCATTGACTTGCGCTCATTATTACGCGCAATCCGCGCCGCGCTCTTCCTCCACGCTGCGAATCTATCACCCGGCTTGAAGTCCCTGAACGCTCGCGTCGTCTTCCCCTTCGCCTGCGCTGCTGCCTCCTTCACCTCCCCACTGCGTCCAATCTCGTGATTAGATTGGCGGTACTGATACCCTGGACGTAGCTCCAATCGCAAGCCACCGGGGTTGCGGGAGGTGGAGCGGATAGTGACGGTGGTCTTCGGGGTCAAGGCGTCGGGTGTAGGTGTTGCGGTAGCAGGGTCAGGCATTTGGTAAGCGAGCAGCCCAAGGTGCCGTCTCCGCGCGGCGCAGGCGGGTTGAGGGAGCGATTGTGACGGCTCGAAGACAATGCCGATGTATTTCCGCTTCGGGTGACGGGCGGGATCGCTGTAGTAGCGCACGTAGCCCGGGACGCCGGCGTGGATGGTGTGGTCGCGGCCCTACACATACAATTAACCAAATGCTCCACTAGTTGCGAAATATACTTCAATATACCATAAAGCAATTGTCGCCCGGGAACCAGTGAGTGCCGCGCTGCTTGAACAGGATGTTGCCCGGTATGACATACTCGCCGCCTGATTTCTTGGCGCCGAGTCGCTTGCCGGCGCCGTCTTTGGCTTTGTTCGCGCGTCCTTGGGCTTGATGCGAGGCGTTTCGTCGGGCAACGTGGGAGACGGCGGGGGAGACGCGGAGGGCGGAGAGGGCGGACCGGAGGCAGGCGAGCGTCGCCACCGAAGGCGCGCGAGATGTTCCGATCATCGATGGAAAGGACATGATTGGGGTCGAGTGAGTGTACGTGTACGAGTAGATGGATGGAGTTGGACGGGGTCTGCTATCCTTGGCATTCCCGCCTTCCCCGCCGTCAATGCCGCTGACCTCGAGATTGTTTGGGAACATCAGGCAGACACTTTGGCAACACCTTGACACGATTGACGGCTCGACGAAGAACACAATCCGCGAATTACCAAAGAGCACCTTGGACCACGACCAACCGAATAGCATACATCCGGCGGCACAGCAACATCCACCGCCAAGCCATATCCACAATCTTAGACAAGCCTTAGAGGACACACCACACCACTTGGGCCACTGCGCCCATCAATCCATCACTTGCCCAACATGGCGTCGGCCCTTTTCTTCCTGGACCTCAAGGGCAAGACACTTCTCGCTCGCAACTACCGCGGCGACATCCCCATGTCCGCCGTCGAGGCCTTCCCCACCCTCCTCTCCGACGCCGAGGAAGAGTCCTCCGCCACTCCGCCCTGCATGACCGACGCTCAGACCGGCATCAACTACCTCTACATCCGGCATAACAACCTCTACCTGTTAGCCTTGACGAAACGCAACTCCAACGCCGCGGAGATATTACTCTTCCTCCACAAGATCGTCGAAGTCTTCACCGAGTACTTCAAGGAGCTGGAAGAGGAGAGCATCCGCGACAACTTCGTCGTCATCTACGAATTGCTGGACGAGATGATGGACTTTGGCTACCCGCAGACCACCGAGACCAAGATCCTGCAGGAGTACATTACGCAAGAGTCCCACAAACTCGAGGTCCAGGCCCGCGCACCCATCGCCGTCACCAACGCCGTCTCCTGGCGCTCTGAGGGCATCCGGTACCGCAAGAACGAGGTCTTCCTCGATGTGGTGGAGTCTCTCAACTTGCTGGTGAGCAGTACCGGCAGCGTCCTTCGATCCGAGATTCTGGGCGCGGTCAAGATGAAGTGCTACCTATCCGGCATGCCTGAGCTGCGACTGGGGCTGAATGACAAAGTCATGTTCGAGACCACGGGCCGTGCGACGAGGGGCAAAAGCGTGGAGATGGAGGACGTCAAGTTCCATCAATGCGTTCGCCTCTCCCGCTTCGAGAATGACCGCACAATTTCCTTCATCCCACCCGACGGGGAGTTCGAGCTGATGTCCTACCGCCTCAACACGCAAGTCAAGCCTCTGATCTGGGTGGAGTGCGTTGTCGAGAGTCACTCGGGGAGTCGGATCGAGTACATGCTGAAAGCGAAGGCACAGTTCAAGAGGAGGTCCACGGCGAACAATGTGGAGATCCACATCCCCGTCCCCGACGATGCAGATACGCCGCGCTTCCGGACGAACATCGGGAGCGTGCACTACGCGCCCGAGACGGCGGAGATCGTGTGGAAGATCAAGCAATTCGGAGGCGGGAAGGAGTTCCTGATGAGGGCGGAGCTGGGACTACCTTCTGTGCGGTATGATCACCACCTTCTACAATATTTTATGCTGGGAGGCTGATGTGACGATGTAGCGGCGACGAAGAGCGTGGCGGCGGGATGATGGGTGGGTTCGGTGGCAGCATGGGCGGGGTGGCAGGGGCCTCCAAAGCGAAACGGCCAATCAATGTCAAATTTGAGATTCCTTATTTCACGACCAGTGGCATTCAGGTGCGGTACCTGAAGATCATAGAGCCAAAGGTATGCCCTCCGCCCCTTCTGCGCATGTTCGGACCATTCTGACCTCTCCAGTTGCAATACCCGAGTCTGCCGTGGGTACGGTACATCACGCAATCAGGTGATATTGCAGTACGATTACCGGACGTGGCTATCGAGGATCGACAACGGACGAGATGAAATCTCGCGTCAAGGCGCTTTTGGGGTTTGGCGCACGGAGCTGGCGGCGTTTCGGACATTCTTCGTGCATGCGCCAAGACTTTGCAGCTGGTGTCACGCATCTCATGGCGAAGGAGGCATGATGAGACGTATACCACGAGTGCCCAAACGAGGCAGAACAGTCTTCCTTGGCCCACTTGCGTTCGCCGAGATCTTCAGCCTTCCATCGGCTATCCGCAAGCCGACAAAGTCGCGTGGACCACATGGACAATAAGAAGCGATATGCTTCATGTCTCGGTCAACAAAGGCGCAGACTCGGTGCGAGACCATTCCAGATCATGACATGTGTTGCTCCTAGTCTCGCCATGAGACCAGCGATCTCAGCACATCCCTTTGTTGTTAATCTGGCGGGACTACCATATCATTCGAATGGTACGCATCTACGCAACAGCTACCTCGTCCACTCTACTACAGAGTCCTAACCGCCAGCGCCAACCACTTGGTCCATCACGAGCTGGTCTCGTTGCGCCCACTCGCACCGGCTCCGGACCCACGCCCAGCACCAAGGAGGATGATGAAGAGCACGCTCAATCTTGACATCTCGAGCCAAACCACCGCGATCACCGCCCCTGCCACCCTCATCGCCAGTAGCTGCTACGACGACTGCACCACTAAAGCAAGCTACAGCCGCACCATGATCATCACCACCTTCGCCCACCGCGCCGTGGCTCTCACAGATCATCACACCGACGGCACAATGGTCCGAGCGCTGGGCTGTACGAATATGCTTGACTGCCATGAGCACAATCTCTGCATGCGTCGCGGGGCAGTCAGCGAAGGGACTCGCAGACCTAGGCGTGTGGGACTTCTGAAGCAGGGGGCGGAAAAGGGGCCAGGGCGAAGGCGAAGGTGGTCGTGCTAAGCAGCGTGTCAGTCCGAGTGATATTGAGCTGGCGACTTCAATCAGCGGGTCAGGTGCTTGGTTGCAGCTGGTCTGCCTGCTGTGTCACTAAGCGTGGGCAAGATTGGGACGAGAATGATTCATGCATCTTCGTGCTCAGCTGTACGGAGAAGAGTCGCCCATGCCAACGCCGGCGCTTCGTGGGGTCTCGCTAGTTTAAAGTCCCGCTCTCAAATTATGGCCTTAGAACTCCCCCCTGCCTTTACTCTCCCCCGGCGCCAGCGCCCCGGCCCCCCATACCCCCACGAGCCCCCAGAACCCAACCTTCCACCCCCTTACCAGCCCCGCCGCTCCCTGCCCCCTCCTCACCCTCACCATCTCCGTCTTGGGGTCCTTCGACCGCCGGTCCCCCTCAGAATAGAGGATACTGTATACCGTCCCGCCCCACCCCAGATAAGGCGCCGGCTCAACAATCATGGCCATCCCCGGGTCGCGCTGCTGCAGAGAGGCGACTTGCGCTCGTCGGACGACGGTCTCGAGGGGCAGGCGCAGGAAGAGGTCCGTCAGGGAGGTGGTGTAGGCCGCTGCGGACCAGAGGGCCGGTGAGCGGTCGGGGGTGAGTTTGAGTTGTCTGCGCAGGACGAGCGGGCACGCAGCGGAGAAGATTTGCGGAATCGTGTGCGCGAGGGCTGTGGGTAGCCAGAGCGCGGAGGGGGCGAGGAGGGAAGGGAGGAGGCGCAGATTCTGCACAAGGCCTCTCGGGGAGCGGGAGACGGGCGTCACGATCAGCCTCGTCCGGATCAGATCCAGCGGTGCGAGGAGTAAGCCCGTCAGACAGCTGGACAGCCCCACGACGAGGAGACTGCTCAGCGCGTGCGGGGAGTCGCTGAGGTCCAGCCCGCTGAAGCCCATGCTGCCCGGCACACCCAATGCGCTCCCCAGTCCGCTCTGGTCCGCGCCGATGATCTCCGGCAGACCGAGTACGGCGAGGAGGAGACTGCGTAGGAAGGCGTCGGTGGTGCGGAGGAGGGCGGAGTAGAGGAATGTGGTGTTGGTCGCGCGCCAGAGGCCGACGGCGCCGGAGGTGTTGTAGAGAGCGGAGAGAGCGTGGGTGAGGCTGTCCGGGCGTTTCAATCGCAGAGAGAATTCTGAGTCGGGATCTTCTTGCTCTCGACGGTTTCGTGGAGTGGGGGTAGGTGACTGCTCCTCGCTGGGTGGGGTTCGCCGTCGTTTGCGTGGAGAGCGACTTCGGGGCGCGGTCGAGGAGAAGTAGTCCGGGATATCGTCGCTGTCGTCGGCTTCGTCGCTGATCGCATCATCGTCACGTTGAGGTCGCCTGCCCACGCTACTGTTCCGGCTGCTGCCATGCTCCTGCCGCCGTGGATCCACTCGCCTCCGCTTCGACGTGCTGTCACCCCCTTCCGGAGGTAGAGATATCTGCAGTACCGTCTTCGCCACATCGAATGGCTGTGCCAGAAGCACACTCGTGTATCGGTACAGCAGCGCATCGAACAGACTCCGCGTCGTCTGCCAAGCTTCGCCCGCCGACGTCTTCAGGTCAATGTCGACCTCGGGGAGTAGGTCGCGTGCAGTGCTCGATATGGATGCTGCTGAGCCGGCTGTTGGTCGTCCGATGTGCGCCGGCTGTGGTGGTGAGGCGGAGGGCGCTGGGCCGACGTTGGGCTCGCGGTAGTAGGCGCTGTAGGGCCGGAGCGGATTCGGCTCGCGCGAGGAGCTGAGGGTGAAGCCGGGCTTGTCCATGGCGGGAGACGATGGTGTCGTCGCGATATCGTAGGCGCTTTCGCTGTCGACGTATGCTTGATTGTCGTGGTGGTGGTGCTTCTGAAGCGGCTTCAAGCTTCACCTCCGCTCTCCGTCATCGCTTCGTTGACTGGAAATCGTACATCTGCCGGCCTTCGGATCCTGGACCTCACTCACAGACACGAGGATGGCGACACAATGGCAATGTATGCGCTCAATCGCATCCGCTCGGTGGCGAACCGCAGCACGAGATGAAGCATACCGAGTCCGCGAACAAACATTCCCACACTGTCGATCTCTGAGCAGTCATACACAGCACCTGCTACCATGCAGACCACGGACTTGCATAGAGAACAGGATGTACGGGTCTCATTGGCGACAGCGAGCCCAGCGACAGCCTAGACAGCCAAACCCTACCACCTCGACCCGACCTTTCACCACCACACGGACACAACATCACGGCGACCTCACCCCCCCCAAACCCGGCGAGGAGCGGCGCGTGACCTTCGTCACCAAAGAGAACCAATCCGTCACCTTCACCGTGGCCGACGGCAACAACCTGCTCGACATCGCGCAGGCCAACGATCTCGAGATGGAGGGTGCGTGCGGCGGGTCCTGCGCCTGCAGTACCTGCCATGTAATCGTGCAGGATGAGGCCATGTACGATGCCATGGAGGAGCCCGGGGACGACGAGAACGACATGCTGGATCTGGCGTTCGGGCTGACGGAGACGAGTCGGCTGGGGTGTCAGGTGGAGATGCGGAAGGAGCTGGACGGGATGGTGGTGAGTACATGCATGATGGGGATTGCGGTGAGGCTGGGAGAGAGTGCTAACACTTTGTGTGCAGGTCAAATTGCCGTCCATGACGCGCAACATGCAGGCTTCTGACTTTGCGGAGAAGGAGAAGAAGGCATAGTATGCACTGCCGGTGCTCTGGCCCCGTCAGCCTGCTGGAGATGTACGAAACATGCATAGCGATAGCGAGGAGTTGCGGCCATATGTGTACAGTACTCAGCTCCCAATACAGCTACAGCCAAGGGCAATACAAAGTTCGCCAACGCGCAGAGTCCTCTTCAATTCTTCGCCGACTACCGAAACGCCTTGTCCAGCGGCCGGAGTAGCTCCTGCGGGTCTAGCATTGCGATGGATACCGGAGCTTGATGACAGACACGCGAGTGGGCATGGTGATGGTGGCGTAGAGCGGCTATACGGGCCATAACGCACCTGTGGCCGCCTGGTGTATCACGAACGCGCTGCTGTTCGCCATCGTATATGTCGTGCTGAGTCAGAAGCACATCCGAGCACGAAGGCGGAAGTTTCTGCAACCCCAAGCATGCATCGTACACGAAGTAGAGCTGGTCCTACATATCTACACATCATGCACCACTCCACCCTCTATCCGGCAGACCATGCCCACGTCGCCCGAGAGCCAAAGGTAAGTCGACAGACACGGATCACCGCCGGCCGTCCCTCTCCCGCTGCTTCGCTCTCCTCTCATACGCATCCGCCGCCGCCTTCTTATTACTCAGCTCCCTCTTCTCCCGGGCCTGCTCGGTACTCCCCCGCCAGCGCTCCTTGAGCCCGCTCATGTACCCCTGGCCCGGCGCCTCGGACGTCGCGCTCGTTCCCTTGACGTCCAGCACCGGGCCCTGGCGCAAAGACGCCGAGGTCCTGATGCTGGGCGCCTGCCACTGCGCCTGCATGGGCGCGGCGGTCTTGCCACCAGCCGCGCCGGACGTGGCCCGCACGTCCACCACGGGCCCCTGCTTCTTCGGCGCAATCATGTCCATGAGATCGTTGAAGGGATTCGGAGGCGCCGCCGCACCCTGGGGCGGCTTGTAGATCGGCGCGAGGTTGAGGTAGGTCCGGACGGCCGGCCGTTGCAGCAGCAGGGCCTGCGCCATGCCCAGCCCGCCCGAGACGGTGAACCACACGCACAGCGTGCCGGGCTGCCAGGCCATGACCAGCATGAGCACGCCGGGCATGGCGTACAGCATCACGTTCCTGATCATGGGGCCCATGACGGTACTCGGAGCGGCGCCCGACTCGCCGCCCAGGCGCACGATGAGATGTAGCGTCGCCGCCATGGCAATCGGGAGGATGCCGTACGGGTCCGGCACGGTCAAGTCGCTGAGCCAGAGGAAGCCGCCATCCCGCAATCCGGGGACGGGCAGCTCGGACATGGCGCGGAGGAGGCGGAGCGCGCAGAAGCCGATCACCCCCTGCAGCACCATGGGTATCAGCGGCGCAGTCATGCTGAACCCGGCCCGCTTCTTGACCGCGGCGAGCTGCTGCCAGTGCAGGACCGCCGCGGCGTTGTCTCCGCTCCGCGACGCCTCCTGCATCGCCTTTGTGATGGGATTCGTGATGCTGGCCATGGCCGCGGCGCGCGCACTGCTATCGGACGCCTTCAGATGTGACTTGAGAAGGGCGATGCGGATCACGACCGCGGTCAACGCAATGCTGCCCGACCAGGGCAGGCCAGAGTAGACGTGGATGTGCTCCAGCAGCCACTCGAGCGAGCTGGTCGGGCCGTACCACCAGGTCAAGCCGATCTCTTGGAGGTAGCCGATCTTCTCGGGGATCTGGCTGATGTCGTAGCCGCTGAGGTCGATCTCGTCCAGTGTCACGTTGGTGACATCGGGGAACGGGGTCGGGTCGACGGAGGGGGGGGGTACGGCGGCCGTTTGCGCCACGGGCGGCGCGGGTGCGGTGGAGGCATGCCGTATCGAAGCGGTAGTGGGTATGGCGAGGGGTGTATATCTACTCCATTGGTATGGTCGGAGGAGAGTCGTGGTACTGGGTAGGAGGGTAGGTAGTCGGGGGGGAGGTCGCGAGGTAGAAGAAAGCTAGCAGCGCTGGTCAGCCGGGGAGGTGCTGCTTGGAAGATGTGCTGAGCATACACTGCGACACTGCAACTGGAACAGCCGGCCACTGACCAGGCGTGCGCCTCTACTGGGCATCATCGTTGCACGTGAGAGACACGGAACACGCTCGTCGAGACTTTAGGAAATGTGAACATTGGATGCTCAGGGCCTCGGCGCACTAGCGCGAGATCACGTGGCGGACGACCATCCTTTGATATCACGCACAGCACCTCTGGACCGGCATGCCGAAGCTCGAATGTCCAGGGAGATGACCGCGCCTGCGACATGGCTTGGCGTGGCAATAGTTGGTTGGCACGGATAGCGTGGGAGATATACATCGTCGTTGCCAGGCATTATTGAGGCAGTCCACGGCAGGAATGCGGCTTCGGTGAAGACTGCCGCATCCATCGTTCGCATGCACAGCCACGACAGCATGAACACCCCCTTCCCTCTTGTGCACCGCCGATGCGTGCGTGCATGTGGTGACTGACAGGGCGGCGACTGTGCAACTGGGGGCGTGCTCGTGCGCGGTGTGATGTGCTCCTTTGCGTGAAAGGCGTCATCCTCCTCCCCAGTCTGACTTTCCTGATACGAGCACTGCCGCGCGTACCTCCACCCGCTCCGAAGAACGACCTGCTCCTGCGGGCAACACTTCACCATACTCCACGACACACCACACATACTGATCACAATCAAAATGCTTGGCCGCACCGTCGGCATCGCCGCGGCGTGCGCACTTGGCGCCAACGCCCTGCTCATCCCGCCGGGCGTCGCCTCGTCCAGCGACACCTCCGGCTTGTCCGTCTCCATCGTCGACCCGAAGAGCCGGAGCGTCGCCATACCCTGTTCCGGCTGCGCGTTCGTGGGCACGCACGCGGAGCCCGAGCCTGGTCTCTCCGTTCTCGAGGAGGGTTCCCTCGTACTCGACTTCGCCGTCTCCGAGGACGGCGAGCGCCTGCTGCTCGGCGGCGTGGACATATACCCACCACCGTCGCTACCACAACAACACGCCGAGAAGGAGATTCACGTTAAGCAGGTGCCTGGTGATGAGGTACAAGCCGACACGGCCGCGGGCGCAGACATCTCGGCGGATTTGGTGGTCACCGCCTACGGGTTAATCGAGTCGGACAGAGTCGGCCTGTCGCCGAATGGAGATGTGCTGGTCCCGGTCAGCGTCCAGATCTTCGCCTTGATGGGCCAACACTTGGCGCTGGAGGGCGTAGACATCAAGCTGCTACAGACAGGCACGGGAGAGCTGCTCATCATGGACGTCACGCACCGCCCGCTCTCCGCGGAGGAGTCCAAGGATGCTGGCTTCCCCCCTCCACCCCCGTCCGGCGGACCACCGTCGCGATTCCACGGCCGCCCGCATGGACCTCCCCAAGACTTCCGCAACAAGGAATGCCTCATGCTCCCGGAGCCCCTCTGCAAATTGAGAGCCATGCTCGAGTCCAAGATCGACGCCGCCATGGGCCCACCGCGCGAGCACCGCAGACCCGGCGGCTGCCCCGGCCACCGAGCCCACCCCGACGGCCCTCCGCCCTTTCACCATTGGAGACCCGCTATGGACCGCGCAGGCGAGCACGGCCCGCCCAACCACCCTCACGGCCGACCGCACCACATGAGACCGCACTCGGCACATCACGGCCACCACCAGCACGGCCACTTCTGGGGCCATCACTTCTTGCGCGGGTTGATCAAGGGCGTGCTGGCCATCTTGATCCCGGTCATGGCCGGTATCACGGTGGGCATGACTGTCAGTCTTATGGCGCTGGTAGTAGGACGACTGATCGGGTATCTGTGGATTAAGCTCGTGCGGGGGGCTCGGCGCGGGAGTGCTTCGCTCGTGCTGGAAGAGGCAATCGTCGTCGAGGACGAGGAGAAGCCATTCATTGCGGAGATGGAGGCGCCGCCCGTGTATGAAGATGCGCCGGTGTACGCGGTGGCTGAGAAGGAGCAGGAGTAGGAAGTCGTCTACAGAACGCGTCAGGTCGAACGCCGCCGGTCAATATAGCCCAGGGGAGCAAGGACTAGGTGCAGCGTTGGTGTATGGCGCTTCAGTCCGGGCATGCTGTCGTTTGTAGAATATGATTTAACGAGCAGTAGCAACATTCACGCGGTACACTTCCCAATGCACCAGCCGCCTTACGGGCTTCCGCAAACAGTAATGTTGTCGTGACGGAACCCCAGCGATGAAGGATACATCGGCTTGGGACATTTTGTTCATCATCGATCAAGAGCCGCGTTTAGACCATGTAAGCCTGGTGGTCGCGATGATCTGCGAACCCCCGATCGCTCGGCCCGGAGATCGCAGCCGCGGGGAGAGCCAGCGATCGCTCCACAGTGCCCGTGCTCCACCCTCGACACGCCTCGATTCGACAGCAGCGACCGAAAGCGTCCAGCACGTTGCAAGAGCCGCGATGGTCCCGCGCCAGGCCCCGGCAGGCACGGCAACGCTCGTCTGAGATGGGCCGCCGTCACCCTGCGTGAACCCAAACTCGCGAGGGGCTCCGCCCAAGCCAAGCATTATCATCGCCGGCATTCGCTCGCACGACGCTATCCCCGCTGTAACACCGCGCGTTTGACTTCACCACCGCGCCTCGCGCTCTGTTGGTTCGCACTATCGCTCTTTGCGTCCGTCATAAGCATTGATGATCTGAGTTTGCAGACGGAGTTTGACGGAACGCGTCGTGGATCGGGCGCGCGTGGCATCCGGTTGCCGTGCACGTGGCCTGCACAAGCCCCGGGCAATCTCGTGTGTGCCTTGGAAGGAGGCATATAGCAGGCCCCCGGCCCTGCTCTTACCAGGCGTTTGGGCGCTTGGCGGTCTGTTTCTGCATGAAACTGGGATCCTTTCCTTATATGTGTCAGGCTTCACTAGTCTATACATACATCCGTATTGCTACCATCTCCACCTACTTCAGCACCCGAGAGGCCTACCATCCTGGCTCTAGTCGCTTTCTGGCACTCCGACCCATCGAGCGTGCAACGATAGAACCGGCACCGTCGTACACACCTGCTAGAACGCTCCGCCGCCGGCAGCCCTTTGCTTGCTTACCACAGACATCACCAAGCAAAAGCCCGTTGGCTTCCGACGACATGCCACCCATCTACCACCTCCGACCAACCAGCGAAATGGATCTGGGCATCATGACACCGCCGACGTCCCCGCTGCGCTCTTTCTCCTCCCCATACGCCCAGCTCACCGAGACCGACGTGGCATTGGCAGGCACCGTCTGGAACTGCGGCCACCAGATGTTCGACGGTCGAGGCTGCTGCCCAGCATGCTCGCACAGGCAGCGGAAGCGCCACTATCAGCTCTCCGGACGAGAACCCAGCCTACCGATGACACCTCCGCCAAGTCAGCTGAGCACACCGCGCGAGTCTCTCGACATGGCGCGGCCGACGTTCACGCCATTGCCAGACATAGCAGGTCCTCTGTCACCTGCATCGCCTGCACCGTCTGCACTGCATAGCGACGTTCTCGTTGATGGAGGGCGCGGACCTGCCAACCCATCGCCAGCGCAGATGCACCGCGGAGCGCCAGCCATAGGCGCATCTCCCGTCCGGCCCGAAGCCACGGCTACCAGCCAACACAGCGAAGTGTCGCGCGAGACCGTCGCCCGTCACACTCGACCGAGCACGCTGAGCCGGGGCACAAGCGGCCTCGGGCTCCAGGACTATTCGCCCATGGCGGCAAGCTTTGCGCGCATGAGTCGGAAGGAGGTGAGGACTGAGAGGCTGATTGACGAACGCAGATTGAGTCAGCACTGCAGTCTGGACTTGGCGGCGAGGATGTTTGATGGGCCGGCGTAGTCGGGAAGTTGCCCGAATCTGGTTTGTGGAGCGTTATAGCGAGCGATGGCGTTTGGGGGTTTACTGATGTTCTGACGAGACGAACTGTACGGCCTCCTCGCCCATCGGACGGGCTGAAATTCCCATGAGGGGCGTCGATCGGACAGCATGGGCTGATTCCTGAGAAGAGGGATTCTTGGCGTGTGGGTCTTCGCGGTGGATCGCTAGATACCCGCGACAAGTCGCATTGATTCTGCACGCCATGCATAAGTCCTCATGTGTCGATGCGCATCGTCTCGAATCGCTTGGTGCTGGGCCAATGCTAGCCATCCACCGCACGTCTCACAAAATCAGCGACTGCATGCTGGCCCTCTATCCGTGCCGTGGCCTCTGTGTGCAGTGCACCCAGGACAGTCTTCCTCTCGTATAACAGACCCAAATCTTTGCAGATCTGCCCGAGCTTGTGGATCTCCTCGGCGGGCACGACCTCGTCTCTGGAAGCGTTCATCAGTAGCACTCGCAATGATGTCTTGCCAGTCGCAGCGATCGTTCGCAGTGCGACCTCGCTGTCCCAGTGGTTTCGCAAGAACGGATGGAGATAGCGGTATGGCAGCCACTTCTGTGGGTAGAGAGCCATGAGCATGCTCTTGATGGAAGTGAAAGGAGTCTCCATCACTAGACCGGCGATCAGCGGTGTTCTTTGAGTTGATACATGATGAGCTGCTGCGGTACTGGCTATGCCTGCGCCGATGGACTGTCCCCAGAGGAAAAGGTGGGAGTCAGTAAAACTTGCTGCTACCCACTTCAGTGTGGCTTGAGCGTCCAGCTCGATGCCTTTTTGGGAGGCTCGACCAGATGACTTCCAGTATCCTCGGTACGAGAGCGCTACTACGGTGCAGTGGACATCACCTGAAGCGTGAATCAGCCTCAGGACCTGGGACAGAAGCGGCATCCGTGGCGGAGGCGAGCTGCCGTTCCCCTGGAAGTAGCAGATGACGACGTCCTTCTTCTGCTGCTCACTGCGCTCCGGTATGTGCCCGATGCACAAGCTGATCCTCATCCCGTCAATGCTGCGGATCCTCTCCTCCCTCCATTCAACGGGCTTGCATCGAGGCGCGTAATCCGCCATCTCCTCTGACCTCGCAAAGGGTGGCATGTACGGCATGTAGATGATCTTCTCCTGGAAGATCACGGTCATGATGCACTTGTAGGTCCATAAGGTCAATAGCAGGCCGGTGAAGATGATGGGTGGCAAGAGCACGGGCGGGATACTCTCGATAGACATGGGGCGCCTGGGAGGAAGCACTGTCATTGACCTCCCACTCCCAGGCGATCGCAATGATGGGCGCCATGCCGTGGAGCGCGAACTCCTGCGACGCAGCTGGTGCGTTGTCTTGGGAGGTAGCCTGCAGGCTGGGGTCTGGCTGCATGCCAGAACCCTGGACAAGCTGCCGTACGCGCTGGAAGAGTGGCGCCAGTGGAGTGGGACATATCGCGTGAGCATGCCGGATGTTCATCTCGTTGCAGCGCCAGCACCGATGAAGTTCGAGATAGTCAACTGATGCCTAAGGCACTTACACTCGAGTCATGTGTCCGCATACACCCGACTTCACCACCATGTCTCGTGGCTCGTTTCCGAAGAGCGTCACCTTCGGACCTCGACGTCCCCTCTTTCCTGGCCCTTGGAGTCCAAGGTACCACCGTACCTCAGGCATCGCCGTATTCGATCTGTGACACTCTATTACCGGCGCGCCATGGCCGAGACGACCGCCGCGATATCCACAGCCAATCCGATCCTGATGGAGCAGTCTGGGGTACATAAGTGTGATCTACATCGT
>JAWDJV010009514.1:0-35517 GCA_033119285.1 Teratosphaeriaceae sp. CCFEE 6253
AGTATTTCCTGGTCGCAAACACGTCAGCGGATCGAGCAGCATCGTGCATGAAGCTGTCCGAAACAGCATTAGCTTCGGTGTAGCTTTGCGGGGCACTCCGCATGTGCTCGGAGCCGCAGTTTGTGCCTGAGTTGCGCGACGAAGCCGTGAAACATTTCCACACGATCGTCGGTCTCCAGGGAGGAAGCGAGCATTCAGTCGTCGCACGAGAACCCCGTGACGACGAATCCGATCATTCTGCGTGGCCGTGGAGTATGCTTCGGCTGCTTGGCGATTACATCGCATCTGCAAGCTGCGTGGTCATATTTCATGAAGCTCGCCGACGGATGCGCTGTAAGCTGATGCCGAAGTGACGCCTGGACTCCGCGTAATCGCGCGTACCCCGGCGTCGCAGATACCTCGAGAGCTCCGTTCGGAGTCGAACCCGGAGGTACGTGTGTGTACAGAGCTCGCGATCCTGCCGAGTGCGGCTCAACGTACCTTGTATGGGCGGCCATCCTCTTGCTGGCCCGCCTCCACCGCCATAACTGTCTCGTCTTGCGTGTCCACCAGGAAAGAAAGGGTCTCGTGATGTCTGGAACGGATCCGAGAACGGTATTTGAACGGGAGGCTGTGCGCTTTGCGGCTGCGAGAACGGCGACGGGTAGGTGGGCGGCGGTGGGTGGTGATTGTGCGGTCGCTCTGGTTGTCGGTGCGCCATGCTGAGATGGTACTGCGCGGCGCGCAAATCTGTCCCGATGCGACTGTCACCCAGCCGGCGTTGAGATGGTGTTTCGCGCGGTCTAGACCCGCAGTCAACTCCGAACCGATTGGCGCATCGCAGAGGTTCGTAGCATCGCTATGTTCGCATAGAGTCGGCGGGAGTATTCGTAGTCGCCGCTTACATACGGAGCGTCATTGCCAAAGAGGTCTTGGGAAACGGCGGCAGCACACCGCAGAAACGGCGCGAGAAACGAAAGGCGCGGGATCGTCCTCATGACACAGACATGATCGCCGTTAGTGCAGGGGTCCCCGGAACGCTAATAAAGCCACGCCCACCGCTTGCTAGCTGCCGGCAGGGGGACGCAAGTGCCACTTTCTCACGTGTCACAGCAGCTTCGGTGTAAGTGTCTCGATTTAGGCCGGCAGAGCCTAGAACAATGGGATGCAGATGAGAGAGAGAGAGGCGGTCGATGCTGCGCGTGCTCATGCCGGGAGCGCCAGCGTCAGTATGGAAGCGGACTCGTGCGCGTTGGCAGGCTGCGCGGAGCGGTGGTGAGGCGCGCGTCGCGGTCGCGTTCTGGCTGTTCGGTGAGAAGGACCCACGTAGACTACGATGTAGGAGCTGACGGTAACCAGGCCTGATCAACAACGTCTTCTACGTGATCATCCTCAGCGCCGCCCTGGACCTCGTCGGCCCCACGATCCCCAAGGCCACGGTGCTCCTCAGCTCCATCATCCCGGGCCTCGCGACCAAGCTCGTGCTCCCCTACCTCATCCACCTGATCCCGTACTCCCTCCGTATCGTCATCCTCGCCACCCTCTCAACATGCGGCATGCTCGTCGTCGCCCTCTCGCCCGAGCGCAGCGGCCTGGGCATCGCGGCGAAGGTGGCAGGGATCGTACTGGCCAACATCAGCTCGGGCGGCGGCGAGGTGAACTTCCTGGCGCTGACGCACTTCTACGGCACGGCGAGTCTGGCGGGCTGGAGTAGTGGGACCGGAGGCGCGGGAGTGCTCGGAGCGGGAGCGTACTCGCTGGCGACCACGACGTTCAAATTCAGTGTGCAGGCCACGCTCCTGGCGAGCGCGGTGGTGCCGCTGGGTATGCTGCTCAGCTACTTCTACCTCTTGCCTCTGGGACCACTGCAAGCCGCCCGGCGGGAGGAAACCGAACACGAAAGCGTGCCGGACGCGGACGCCGCAGAGGAAGCCCTCACGCCCGAGCACGCCGCCCTGCTCAATCAACCGCACGACCGCGCCGCGACCTCAACAGCCCCCCCGGCCTCCACCCTCCGCGCCAACCTCCTCCGCGCCCGCACGCTCGTAGTGCCCTACATGCTGCCCCTCTTCTTGGTCTACGTGGCCGAGTACACCATCAACCAGGGCGTGGCGCCGACGCTGCTCTTCCCCCTCGCCGAAACGCCCTTCACCCGCTTCCGTGACTTCTACGCCAGCTACGCCGCCGTCTACCAGCTCGGCGTTTTCCTCTCCCGCTCTTCGCTCCCGTTCATCCGGATCCGGTGCTCGCTGTACATTTTTAGCCTGCTGCAGGTGCTCAATCTGGCGCTATTGACACTGCACGCCGTGTGGCCCTTCCTCCCGACGGTGTGGGTTGTGTTCGGGGTGATCTTCTGGGAGGGCTTGTTAGGGGGAGTGGTGTACGTGAGTACGTACGCGGCGGTCCGGGAGGAGGTGCGCGCGGAGGAGCGCGAATTCAGTCTCGGCGCGGTGTCGGTGAGTGATAGCGCGGGGATCTTCGTGGCGGGGCTGCTGGGGTCGGGCGTGGAGCCGCTGCTGTGTGGGTGGCAGGTGAGGCATGGGCGGGACTGGTGCAGGCGGCTGTAGCTTGCAGCGACGTTCTTGCCATGATATGGCTTGTGCAGGATCTCAACCTCGGATGTCCGGCATGTCCGGTCGGCGTCGTGGACTACACAATGCGCGCCAGCTCTGTGTACGACACGACGGCAACGCCGACCTCGATGAAGGCTATCACGCATGACGACATGAAGAAGGCAATGAGACTGGCCGTGTATGCACGCGCGTGAGCCTTGGATGACCCTTCAAATGACGAACAAGGTCTTCGACCGTGCCGAGGGGACTCCCGACGGAGGCTTCATCTCCTCCCGCTCCCGCTCTCACGGGCACGACAACACCGGAGCACCGAACCACGAGGGCAGCGCACTCGCCAGACATCGCAACAGTCTCGGTCCGTGCCTGGCAACGATGCAGCGGCACTGCGCCTGGCAAGCCGCTGACCTACATCAAGACATACATGTACATGAGCTGGATAGGCCGGAGCTTCCTTCCCCATCGCAAACAGATCATCTTGAAGGTCACCCTGGCATGGTTTCTGGCCTTACTGGGAGCACGACGGGGACACAGCTGACGATGCATGCCCTCTATCGCGCCTAAGGGCCGCGGGCGGGTAGCCGTCATGACAACATGATCTCCCGCTTCCATGGCGCCAGCACAATGTACTGGGCTCTCCGGGGACCGCTTCATACGCTGGCCTACGCTATCGGGAGGCCAACCAAGTAGCGCATTCGCGCTCTTGGGACAGCATGCATCATCAATGGACTGCTCGTTTCGGCCCAGAGCTTCGACGGAAGTCCGCGCCGCAGCACCTGCACATTCTACGACGACAGACTAGGCCCGGGAATCTGAAACGGTATCAAGGACCCGCGAAGCTATCATTGTAGCGAATGGCAAGCTCTGAAGGGAGCCAAGGGAAAACCAGTGTCGCTGGTCCAGGAGCACCGCATCCGCCGCGGCTCGGCCGCTCCCGAGAGCTTCCGATTGAAGGGAAAATACCAGCCGGCGGACGTACGATGCGGCTCAAAATCTTCCCACTACGTCCGCCGTTTCCATGCCGCCTGCCTGTCTTGTGAGGCATCGTGGAGACTCCATAGATGTTCCCCGCAGTCGATTCTAGCCTCCGGTCTGCGAAGGGCAATTGGACTTCGATCTTGATGTAATGGTATCACGATGTCATGCCGCGGCATGAGGTAGGCCGTCTATACAAGGTGGTGTTCCCCTTCGCCTGTGTTCCCTACCAGTCCCCTACTTTATTTGCTCGACTTGTCAGGTCTTCCTGTATATCTCCGTCAAGAACACGCTACCATGCGGCCTCACGTCGCTGCCACCGTGGCAAGCCTTCTCGTTGCGAGTGGAGCCATCGCGGCCCCGACGACGTCTACGAGCTACTCTACAAGTCATTCAACCACGAACAGCCATTCGACCAGCCATTCGACATCGACCACGCACACAGCAAGCACGAGCTCGATAGTACCATCATCCACGTCAAGCACCAGCACGGTAGCGTCGACACCCACGACCACCGATCCGTGCTATGTCACAGCGTACACCGCCGTAGCCGCAGCAACAGCGGCCTGTACCGCCATCACCCTTGATAGCATCGTGGTCCCGGGCAATCAAACCCTCACCCTTTCAAAGCTGCTGACCGGCACCACCGTCACGTTCGCCGGAACAACGACCTTCGAATACTTCGATGCGGACTACGACCTCATCAAGGTTGGCGGGACTAACATCACGATCACTGCCGAGCCAGGTGCCATCATCGACGGCAACGGCCAGGCTTGGTGGGATGGTCAAGGCTCCAACGGCGGGATTGCGAAGCCTGACCACTTCTTCGTCATCTCCAAGGCGCTCGGGAACAGTGTGGTGAAGAACCTGTATATCCAGAACTACCCTACGCACTGCTTCTCCGTCTCTAATAGTGCGGGTTTGATCATGGAGAACATCGTGCTGAACAATACTGCCGGCAACGCTCCGAATGCGCGCTCCGGCGGGCTGCCTGCCGCGCACAACACTGATGGTAGGCGCATGTATCGATCGCTCTTTGACGAGAAAGTGACTAACGACAAGCCTGATCGCAGGCTTCGACCTCAGCTCCTGCAACAACACGATCGTCAGAGACTGCACGGTACTGAACCAAGACGACTGTGTGGCAATCACAAGCGGAGACCACATCACCGTCTCGAACATGTACTGCGACGGCGGGCATGGTCTCAGCATCGGCTCTGTCGGCGGCAAGAGCAACAACAACGTGACCAATATCTTGTTCGAGGACTCCGAGATCCTCAACAGCCAGAACGGGGCGAGGATCAAGAGTAATTCCAACACCACCGGCTTCATTGCGAAGTAAGGAAACCCACCCTGAACGGAGCCAAGCTATACTGATCGCGTGTCTAGCATCACTTACTCCAATATATTCGTCTCCAACATCAGCATCTACGGCATTGATATCCAGCAAGACTACCTCAACGGCGGTCCCACTGGCGACCCGACCGATGGCGTGATCATTGCGAATGTGACGATGACGAACATCACGGGCACCGCCGAGAGTAGCGCGAAGAATTACTACATCTTGTGTGGTGCGGATACCTGCTCAGGCTTTGACTTCGAGGATATCAATATCGTGGGGGGGACGAACAGTAGCTGTAATGTGCAGCCTGCCGGGGACTTCCAGTGCTCGCCGTAGATAGTGCGCAGACTGGCCGTCTCGAAAATTTTCTTCCCGCTGACCTGCCCAACGGCGCTGAATTGATGTCTCGCCTGGTGCCATGATTAGTGCATGTCCGACGGTTTCCAACCACGACGCAGGGAGATGTCCACGGCCCAAAGCGGGGAGATGCGGCTTGACCTTTTCGGCTCTAGCCTGCTTTCGAGTCTCCGACATGTGATGATGCTGGGCCTTTCACATGCTTCCTCAACCTCCGTGCACCGCACCGCATCATTCACGCACCGCACGCAACCGCTCGAGATTTCGCCGATTCAATGTCGCAGACGAGGATGGTGAAGCATTGCTGAAGCTTCTACATTCACCTTGTCTGAACGACCGTTCAGTCCACGGCAGCGGTACGTCTTCCGAGTGCTCGTCACCGAGCCCTCCGTCCTCCTTCCCTCGTTCGCTCTGACGCTCCCAGTCTTTCCACCTCGACATCGACATTCTTATCACCACTCCGCCAGCTTCGTGCGATCCACGCAAGTGGCCAGCGTGGCAAGCATCCATACACGGGCACGGCGACTCGACCACAGCATCTTCACCCACCCAATTGATCCCACCATCACCTGCCTGCACATGAGATGATGCTCTGCTCTGGACCGCTTCACTCCCCAAGTAAACTGTGCATAGAGCTCGGACCGGCATTCACATAAGCCGAGGGCTGGAAGGTGCACACACTTTCGAGTGCGGAGCGGACACACCTCTTCACTGCGACGGAAGCACAGGACAGCATTATGAGTGCTCTCATGACGGGCTTCGGTCACGGTGGGCAGAATGAGATGGGGGGCCACGGCATGAGCACTGCATTTGGATGTGAGTTGCAACCTCACTTCACCGCACCGCGGGAGACCGGTCAACTGACGGCAGCGCGTGCAGATCCCGCAGATGCCCAAGGCGTCAATCCCCAATTAGGCAGGCACGACAATCGGGACTCTATCCTCGACCAGAACGAAGTGCATGAGTTGGATGACTTCTTCGACAACCCCCCGGGCGCAGTCATGGCTCAGCGGGCGGACAACAGCTTCAGTGCAGGCATGCCCACCGATCTCGGCATGAACTACACCTTCAATCAGGTCCCCAATGGCGGCATCATCAACCCCGCTTCCACCATGTCGAGCGCATCTCCGTCTTACTACCAGACTCACTCGTACGGCCAGCCGATGTCGGCACCTCCTTTCCTTAACGGCTTCCAGCCTCCGAACCATCAGCACACAAGCATCGAGAACGCTGAGATGGAGGACGTCGCGGCGGCATCACTGATGACCCTGAGTAGCGCCCAACACTCCCAGCAGATGAGCTCGTTCGGCGCCCCTTCCATGGCGGCCTGGAGTGCGCTCAGCGATATGCAGGGCGTGACGAACATGGCTCCTGGAGGCGGTCTGCCCCACGTGTCACGGCACTCGAGCAGCGGGTCGGACATGGCCTATCCTGTACACACGACCCCGGCAGCACTGCAAAGACAGCAAAACTATCTCGAGTTCCAGCGCACGGTGCAGATGACGCAAGCGCAGGCGATGCAGCGTGGCCTGGCGCATGTGCGCGCTCATTCACAAGGCTCGGATCACGGCATGTACTGGCCGCAAGGACAGCTTTCGCAAGACCTTTCAGCAAACAGACCACACGTGCAAGCGGCGCCCGGATTCAATTTCGGCACCGATCCGCTAGTCACTGGGGTTCCGCACGGCTACAACAGCGCAAGTCCCTCGAACGCGCACGACGGCAAGGCGCACAACCTCATGGGCGTTCCTGGAGCCAGACAAGCCTCCGAGCCGGACTTGACACACGCACAAGCACACTTCCTGAACGAGCAACGTCGCCGCGCGTACCAGATGCAGCAGGGACAGAACGTTGCCCGCCAGTTCAACAGCACATTGTCCTCGCCGAGGTCCGGTTTGCCGCCAACGCCGAGCATGCTAAGCCCAGCACAGCAACAGCCGGGCGCGCAGTGGGGCGGTCTGGCCATCGGACTGCCCTTCGGTGGGGCAAATGGCGAAGGGTCACAGCAGCGCAAGCGCAGACGATCGCAGGCCGATCGTGACGACGACGCCGAATATCGACCCGAGAGACGTAGGACGGTCTCACAACGTGGCTCGAGGGCGCCGAAGCAGGAAGACATGAGCGAGGACGACAACTCCCAACCCTTCACGCCGAGTAACGGGACGGCGGCCAAGCGCCGGAGATCCGCAGGCCGCCGCACAAACAGTCGCAGCTCCCCGAGCTCACTCGCCGATGGCACGTCGCCGGCGAACGCAACAGGCTCGACCGGCAAGCGCAAGAGCAGCGCCAAATCGCGTCAGAATCTCAGCAACGAGGAGAAGCGGCAGAATCACATCCTCTCGGAGCAGAAGCGGCGCAACGTCATCCGGCAGGCCTACCACGACATCGACCTCATAGTCCCCATCCTCAATGACGGCAAGTCCGGGCTGTCGAAGGCGGAGCAGATCAAGGAGATCGTGGCGTTTCTTCAGAGTCTCATGAATGGCAATGGAGGCATGACTGCGCAGGTGCCGGAGGTCCCACACAATGATGACGGGCAAGCTGGAGACGACCATGATGCCGCCTGCGAGGACGACGACCCCGCCATGCAGTAAGTCACTGATGCGACCGACATTGACAGGGCGATCAACATCCTTATCACACCACGATCATTACCTCTGTATTCCGATTCGGGCCCGGAGGAGAAATACCAGTACCTCATCATCATCATTACTACCCCCCTGTACTCCGCCTCGGCCCCGGATGGATTACCACCACTGTCCTCAGAAGCACACACAGCATACGAATGAACAATCTAGCACCACTGCACATACCACGACTTGTGCATACGGCGTTGGGACTATGAGCGAGTCGGGAAAAGGCCGGTGGGCAAAAGGGACGGGAGGGCAATGGCTTGGGTTTCGGGCGGCGTTGCCTAGTCACAAGGCGGATATACCATTGGGCGTGCTTTAGCTCTTACTTCGTGCTACTCTCTCTATAGATGCCTTCTGATGCGGTCATCAGGAGGAGTCTTGGGATGGGATCTCGGGGCCTCGGATTGGGTGGGAAGGGAAGGGTGGGTAATTCTTGTACTATTGACACTGCCTGACTGCAGTGACAGCTACATCGGAGTCCTCCAAGTGCCGTCTGCGGAGGATAGTGAATGGTTTGAGACCTTGCCGTCATTCAACAGCCTCGCAACCTGGTCCCGCATGGCAGGCACGGGCTTGGCATCGACGCCACATGTCGTTGAAGACTTCGACTTCGCGACATTCTTTAACGAGCATACATGTACACAAGGCTGGTTGCGGCTCGCTGCCAGGACGTACTGCGCTTAAACGTCGTATCGCGTGGATGACTTGATCGGAATTGTCAGTATGCCTTCAGTGACGCTCCACCCTCCAAACACAACACGGAGCAGCGGCGCAACGAACCCATTGCCTCAGCTCCTCCAGACTCCCTCCGGCCTCGCCATCCTGGAGCTTCAAGGCACCGTCAATTCCACCCTCTCCACCGAGCAACACGGTCCCCAAGGCGCCCTGCCACTCGGCAAACTCAGCTTCCCGCTGTATGACCCCTCGATGCCCGCAAGCGACATCGCGTGGCAGAAGCAGGCGTACCTCCACGTCGGCAAGCACCAGCGGCTCACGGGCGAGGTGAAGAAGCTGGCGAAGCCGGTCGCGGTGGTGCGGAAGCGGGCTGGGACGGAGGAGCTCGAGATCGCGGAGATTGTGTATTACAAGGTGCTGTTTGCGCATCGGCCGGAGCCGGTCGGCGGTGGAGCTGGTGTGTGAAGGGACCTGCTGTGAGAAGAGCAGCAAGACGAGCTCGGGCGACTTCGGAAGACGAGGGCTGGCTCAGACATGCAGCCATGAACTGTGGACTTTGACTTCGGCCAGAGGATATCACTACACCTCGCGAGCTTGACAAGGCGCAGCGTGCCGCCTACTGGTAAGCCCGCCGGGGCAGCACACCATGTCTGGTCGGTACGTGACGCTCACGCTCGACAGAATGGCATGATTGAGAAGTTCCACACTCGCGAGAATAAGACACATTGTGCGCGATGATCTACTCGAAATGTACCATCGGGAGTGCCACGGGAAAGGCGCTCCGGCTCCTCACGCCCTCAACTGGATCATTGCGTGAAAGCCTGAGCGGCAGGCTGGTGGCCTATGGCATACGCCTCCGCGATCAGAGCGCTCGGGCGTGGATCATGCACATGCAAATTCAAGCGAGCATTACAAGGCCATCAATCATAGTTCCGGAGACCTGAAGACACCTTCAAAATACAGCTTCGCAGTCCCTAGATCGTGGTGCCGAGCTCCCGAGAAAAGTCTTACCGGAGATTGATGGTTGAGCTATGGAATTTGTTCGTATGGGTGGCGATCTCCCATCAGTCGATTGGGACTGCATCCGCCCAACTCTTCCTCATTGGTGTGGCGTCGATGCCTGACTGGGGCTGGAGGATATGTTCACGCCGCTCAAGGCGAGTATACGAGAATTGTACAGCGAATGGGGTTCTGGCGGCGCGAAGAATCCCACAGACAGCCTCAAGTACATGTAATTATGGCAATGCTGTCTGCAACCTTATCTTATCAATCGATCGATTAAAGCGCAATCATTCCGCACCATTTTTCCGTCACCAGAATTCTCGAGACTCTGCAGACTTCCGCGCGCCATCTGTCGCACCGGCGCCCAAGATGTCGCTCCAAGAGCGCCTCGATAAGATCCGCTCGTCGCCCAAACTGCAGAGCGTACAGCAGACTGCCGTTGTTCTTAACGCGATCGAGGATACGCTGCGGACGCAGAAAAGCGAATCGACCCCGACTGGATACTTCGCCGCGCTGTTGAGTCTGCTCGGACAGTACATCTCGATCGAAAACGGGATCGTGAACAAGGAGCTGGCATATGCTGTCGTATATCTCTTGGACCTCGTGACGAGCCACATCCCGACGCCGCTGCTCAGAAGCAAGTTTCCGCAGATCCTCGCATCTCTTGCTCCAGCACTCACCCATCCGGATGCCGAAGCACCTCTGCTTAGAGCCAGTGTAGGCTGCTTGGAGTCTCTGCTGGTGGCACAGGACGGCCCAGCATGGGCTCTTCCGCAATCCGCGAGCAGTCCTCGTGGAGCAGTAGGAGGACTACTGGCTCTGGCCATGGACCCTCGGCCGAAGGTCAGAAAGCGGGCACAGGAAGCGCTGGAGAAGGTGCTGAAGCATTCGCCACCGAGTCCCAGCCTAGACCACCCAGCTGCGGACATGTGCGCCGAGTCTGCGTTGCGAAGCCTGCAAGTCGCTGCGGACGAGGCGAACAGCAAGAAGCGGAAACACAAGCACAAGGATGAGCAAGGCCACGAGCCGAGCATGATGCACGCTCTGCAATTGGTAAAGGTCATAGCATCGGCGGAGCATGGCTGGCCTACCAAGAAAATCGACGCTCTGTGCTCTGTTCTGCTG
Organism: Teratosphaeriaceae sp. CCFEE 6253; assembly: GCA_033119285.1. NCBI lineage: Eukaryota > Fungi > Ascomycota > Dothideomycetes > Mycosphaerellales > Teratosphaeriaceae > Teratosphaeriaceae sp. CCFEE 6253. The sequence goes on from JAWDJV010009514.1 coordinate 10,659, forward strand.
AACATCTCGCAGGGCAGCAATGAGTTCCTGACCATGGCTGCGTTCGAGGTGTTCGAGGTCATCTTCGCTGGGCTCGCAGATCAGGTCTCATCGACCAAGCTCCCAAGGCTGCTGGATGCGATCACGGAGCTACAGCCTTCGCACAGCGACTCTCAGCTCCTCCCGCCCTGGATCGCTGTACTGAGCAGAGGCTACGATGTATCGGCACAGCTCGAGCCGCAGGAGACCTTCGAGAAAGTCCCAGAGCTGTTCACGATGGTCGCGAAGTTCCTTGGATCCTCATCGCATAACATCCGCATCTCAGCCTCGGAGTGCCTCATCTCACTTCTCAACACCTGCATACCGTCGTCGGTCTTACTGGAGCCTAGCATCATGCATGAAAAGATGCTGGAGAGGGTAGCGGGTACACTGCGGGATCTACTCAGCGTCAAGTACCAGACCGCCTGGATGGAGGTATTTAACGTCGTCACGGCTGCTTTCGACGTGTTCAAGTGGACGGCCCATCCTCTCCTAGACGGTGTAGTCCGGACGGTCGGCGATCTCCGCAGTAACGACTCTTTCGGCGGCAAGAAGGAGGCGGATGCCGTGCTGTCGGCCGCCATCCGTGCTATGGGCCCAGATAATGCGCTCAGTATTCTGCCGCTGAACCTTGTCAAGCCGACGCCCGGGCAGCCTGGTCGGGCATGGCTCCTACCCATCATGCGCGATTCGATCAGCAACACTCGCCTGGCTCACTTCAGGTCCGACATGGTACCACTGAGCGAAGCGATGATCCAGCGGGTGCTCAAGCACGGCGCCAGGGAGAAGACGATGGACATCAAGGTCTTCGAGACTGTGGTGGCGCAGATCTGGGCATGCTTCCCGGGCTACTGCGAATTACCTCTTGATCTGTGCGACAGCTTTGATCAGGGCCTTGCCGAGATGCTGAGTAACCTGCTCTACCAGCAGCCACAGCTTCGAACCGACATCTGTAAGGGGCTACAGAACCTTGTGGAGACCAACAAGGCCATTGCTGAGCTTAAGACCGCGGACGAGGACCTGGTTGCGCAGGGCAGAGTCACGCAAGCAGATGCGAAGCAGAATCTTGCGCACCTTGCCGGCTTTGCTGGGAACGTGTTGGCAGTCCTTTTCAACGTGTACAGCCAGACACTGCCGCATAACCGTGGGAACTTACTGCAGTGCATCAACGCATACCTCAGCATCACACCGGAAGCAGAGCTGACAGAGACTTTCCAACGGGTGGCTGCTATGCTTGACGGGGCGGTCGCAGAAACATCAGAGACAACGGACGAAGGCAAGAAGAAGCAACAACTCACGAGCGAGGAAGCGAAGAGCAAGATGCCGCCCGTCTCGCACACGCTCATGGATCTGGTCATCACCATGTCCATCTACCTGCCGCGGGAGAGCTTCGCCGGGCTGTTCAACATGGCGAACAAGATCATCCAGAAGCAGGACGATGCACAGCTGCAGAAGAAAGCGTACAAGCTCATCCCGCGACTCGCCGAGTCCGAGATCGGCCGGCAGGCTTTGGAAGAGCGCAGCGTCGACCTGCAGCACTTGCTCATTGCGGCAGGGGACAAAGTCTCGGCTCCAGCGAAGAGGGATCGCATGTCGAGTCTTGCACAGGTCGTGCCATTCCTGCCGAGGGACGACCTGAGCTTCATACCCTCTGTGCTCTCCGAGATCGTCATCGGCGTCAAGGAGGTCAATGAGAAGGCGCGGACCGCTGCTTTCGACTTGCTTGTGCGGATGGGCGACACGATGAGCCAGGGCGGCACGGTCGTCAATGCCAAGGTGCCACACATGCCCTCCGACGCTCCGAGCGTGCAGGCGAGTCTCGAGGAGTATTTCACAATGGTGTCTGCTGGCTTGGCGGGCAGCACGCCGCACATGATCAGCGCCAGCATCACGGCACTGACCCGACTGCTGTACGAGTTCCGGACGTCGCTGAAGCAGGAGACAGTGGTGGATCTGGTGCAGACCATGGACCTGTTCCTCACGTCCAACAACCGCGAGATCGTGCGCTCCGTGCTCGGCTTCGTCAAGGTCTGCGTCATCAGCCTGCCCGCCGACTTGATGCTGCCCCGGCTGCAGAGCTTGGTGCCGAATCTGGTGGTGTGGAGTCACGAGCACAAGGCGCAGTTCAAGGCGAAGGTCAAGCACATCTTCGAGCGCATGATCAGGCGCTTCGGCGTGGCTATCATCGAGCAGCACACGCCGGAGGCAGATCGGAAATTGATAGCGAATATCCGCAAGACGCGGGACAGGCGCAGGAGGAAGAAGGACGCGGCGGGCGACGAAGACGACGAGGATGCGGCGCCCGCAGGCAGGAAGGGGGCGTTCGAGAGCGAGTACGACGAGGCTGTGTACGGCTCCGACGAGGGCGAGGAAGGCTCCGGCAGCGACATCAGCGATGATGAAGTGCTTGGCCGGGCGGCGGAGAAGGGGAAGCGGGCCAAGCAGGGTGGGCGGCAGTACATCGTCGAGGATGAGGATGAGCCGCTGGACCTGCTCGATCGAAAGGCGTTGGCGCACGTCTCCTCGACGAAGCCTCTGAAGAGCCGCGCGAGGACGGAAGGCGCGAAGAAGCGGAAAGCGGACGTCGATTTGGACGGCAAGCTTGTGTTCAATGAGGATGGGGGCGACGATGACGTGATGGCGTTCGACGAGGCGGGCATGCTCGACGGGCAGGAGCCCGGCGATGGCACGCTCGAGGGCGGGATTAATGCGTACGTCGCGGCGCTCAAAAGCAATGACGCGCCGAAGCGTGGGGAGAGGGGCAAGCTGAAGTTCAGTAACAAGCGCGGTGGCGGGGACGACGACGATGAAATGGATGTGGATGAGCGAGAGGTTGCGGGCGCCTATAAGCAGGCCCGAGGCGGTGCGCAGGCGCGTGGGAGGGGTGGGCGAGGAGGAGGCGCGAAGCAGATGACTATGCGGAGGGGGCTGGGTGTGGACAAGGCGAGGGGGGATGGAGGTCGGGGGAGTGGAATTCGGAAGCCGCAGCGGGGCGGGTTCAGACATGGCGTCCAGGCCAAGAGGGGGAGGGGTAGTAGGAGGTGAGATCACCAACGAATTCGACCATGTGATAGCGTGGCTGGTATTCCGGTTCGCCGTCGCCATGCTGCCATGTCTACACAGCTCCAGAGGCTGGGGTCTGGGCATACTTCACATCACTGCTGCTCCGCTGCCATGGCCTTCAGCTCGTCCAAGACGTCTCCCTCCCTACCAAGCGGCACGAAGAGATGGTCGTGGTAGTACCCAGAGACCGGATTGACGCCAATGCCCAGCGTGGCGAGCCTCGTCGCCACCGCCGCGATGAAGCCCGAAGCCTCCAGGCTCGAGTGGACATTCAGAGTGATCTTGCGGCTTGGGAAGATGGAGTCCATGCCCAGCTCGTCCGCCATGGATCGAGGGAGGATCGCCGTCAGGCCTTCTTCCTCCCGGAAGACCATCTCGGCGTGGGTCATGACTTGCGAGAATTGGGATTGCTCCGTTGCATTGGAGATCGTGATCCAGACGAAGGTCTCGCTGTGCAGAGTCGGGTCCATGCTTTTGATGAGGGTTGGGAGGTCTGTTGACATCGTACCCGTCGTGGAGTGGGCGATTTGGTTCGCGGTTGGCCTCTGCTACGTGGCGATGACTGAGCGAGCTGGAATGCTTGATGCTGGGGCTTGCAGACTTGTGGGTGTTTACTGCCTCTACACGGCAAAATGTTCTATCAGAGGCCCAGGGTATGTGCTGTCGACTCATCGTCGTCGATGACTCTGATGCCTAAGCCAGCCAGTGTGAGTTCCATCCCTGACTACCCTATTCGGACCGGTGCATATCCCACTACAGCCTGTCTAGCACACCTGGAGTCCGTGAGAGAAGCAGCAGGATGAGGAAATTAGCAGGACCGGCCATCTTACCACTCGCCTTATGACTGCCAAACTAAGTCGGTGGCGTGACGTCCAGCCCTCAGCTCCACCAACGCACCCCGCAGCAACAGCTCCACTGCTGGCCTGCGGCATCCGGTTGCCCACTACGCCCACACACGCCACGCCCATGCGCCGAGGTGTTCATGGATGCGCCCTGGGAAGTTGAGAGCTGCTCAAAGGTATAGGTAGGACCGTCTCTTCAACTTGCATCCACCGTGCTCTCACATCTACCTCACCCCTACATTCGCAACGCTTCTCACAACACCCTTCGTTTCCAACACCCCAGACCGCAATCAACATGGGCTCCACTGGCGAACTCCCCAAGACGTACAAGGGCGTCATCTACGATGCGCCCGGCAAAGTCTCGACCAAGGTGGTGGACCTGGACATGCCCGAGCCCGGGCCCGGCGAGGTCCTCATCAACCTCACGCACTCGGGCGTCTGCCACAGCGACCTCGGCGTCATGACCAACTCGTGGGCCGGCCTGCCCGCACCCACCCAGCCCGGCCAAGTCGGTGGGCACGAGGGCGTGGGCAAGATCGTCAAGATGGGACCGGGTACCGAGTCGGCGGCCGTCAAGATGGGGGATCGGGTGGGGATTAAGTGGATCTCGGCCATCTGCGGTTCTTGCCCTGCTTGTCTGTCTGGCCACGATGGCGTCTGCTTCAATCAGAAGGTCTCGGGGTACTACACGCCGGGCACGTTCCAGCAGTACGTCGTGGGGCCGGCGAGTTATGTGACGCCGATCCCGGAGTCATTGTCCTCGGACGACGCAGCGCCGATGCTGTGTGCCGGTGTCACGGTATACAGTGCTCTGCGGAAGTCTGGGGCGAAGTCGGGCGACTGGGTCGTGCTGCTGGGCGCGGGCGGTGGACTTGGTCAGTCTCGAGCAAGTGTGAAGGTCTCACCCTTCCAGTCCCTGATCTGACATTGTCTCCCTCCAGGCCATCTAGCGACCCAGATCGCCTCCAAGGGCATGGGCATCCGCGTCATCGGCATCGATGCCGGCAGCAAGGAAGAGTTTGCGAAGGAGTGTGGTGCTGAGGTCTTCATCGACCACACAAAGGGCAACGCGGAAGAGGAGGTGAAGAAGGCGACGGGCGGACTTGGTGCACAGGCCGTGCTAGTCCTCACCGCCTCCAACGCCGCTTATGCCAGGTATGTTGGCGCCCAAGAGATGCGAAGAGAGGAATTCCTAGAGCACTTTGCTAATACATCAATAGCGGCATGAGCCTCCTCAAGTTCGGCGGCACCCTCGTCTGCGTCGGCCTCCCCGAGGGCGAGCTGAAGGGCATCGCGACCGCGTACCCCCAATTCCTCGTCGCCAAGGCACAGAGGATCATCGGTGTCGCTGTGGGAGACCGACGGGACGCGATCGAGACGCTGGAGTTCGCCGAGCGCGGCGTGGTGAAGACGCACTTCCGGACGGCCAAGATGGAGGAGCTGACGGGGGTATTTGAGGAGATGGACCGAGGGGAGCTCAAGGGCCGGGTGGTGCTGGATCTGAGCTAGACGGGATGATTTAAGCCTCGCGCCCTCAAATCAGATCCGCTGGCTACTTGTAGCTCGGCTTGGACTCGCACCCAAGCTGGAATACTTAGGCATCTCTCTTGCGTCTTCTCTCGCTCCCGCCGCCTTACTCATTACCTCCATCTTCTCCACCCTCAACCTCGTCAATGCCGTAGCACTGACTCTCGGCCTATACGTTACCCCATAGAAAGCCTTGCCCTCCTTCTCGCTCCGCACAGACCGTGTAGACGGCCACTGCGTTTCCTGGAATGAAGCGGTGGCCTTGCGAGAGGGCAAGGTTGATGAGAGGGGGATATATGGCGTCGAAGCCTGCTTCGTTGAGATCGGCGTGGCCGCTGATGAAGGCCGTCTGAGGCCGGACTGCGGTTGTGGGTGTCATTTTTGAGTGTGGCTGTGGCTTGCAAGGTGAGCAAGCGCTGTCTGGACTGCAATGCCAATACTTTCGCGCAAGCGCGACGACTCCCACGACAGATCAAGTCACCGTGTACCAGCCTCCAAGGCTCCTCTTGTATCAGCCGCAACGACTGCGCAGGATGACAACCAGAGGTCGGCAAAGTACAAGGCCATTAAAGAAGCTTGATGGTTGGTAGAGCTGTCATATGATCTTACACGTCTATATAGACATTATGTGCGCTGTGTTCGCGGCTTGCTACTTCATTAAAAGTCGTTCCAACGACTTCCCGGTCGACACCTCGCTTGCATACCAGACCAAGACGCATACCTCCCATAGATCATACAAAGAAACTCATTCTTAGCGTAAGAGACCGCTGTCGGCCAGGAAACCGACGACCTAGTAGTTCGTGGCGGTGCCGGTGGTGTATTTCGGCTGCACCGGTGGTGCGGTCTCGTAGCCGTAGGGGTTGACGCCAGTGCCTTGGGGCTGGGTGTAGTAACCGCCGTGGTTGCCATGGGGCGCATGGGTGCCGGACGTGCCATTGTGCGCATCGATCTTGTCGTACGTCGCATGGGTATTCCCTCCGACAGTCGAGCCAGTGTAGCCGGTGTCGTGGCTGGGACGGTAGTCGTGAGAGCAGTCCTGGTGAGCAGCCGCGATGCTGGCAGGATCGTTGGCGACGGGGGTCGCGCCGAGCTCGGTGTCGTGATTGAGGTCGTTGTGGACCACCTTGGTCTTCTTGTTGCCGCGGGCGAACATGCCCTTCTTCTTGGCCGGGCCCGAGGTGTAGTTGTTCGACGGGCTGGGGCCGTACCGCTTCTCCTTCTTGTGGCTGCGGACGAGCAGGACTTGCATCGCGGCCGTGATCAAGAAGAGGAAGGCGGCGATGATTGAGAGGGCGAAGACGGCGGTGTTGAGCCGGCAGGCGTTGTGGAGGTTGACGGAGTATGTGACGTTGTCGTTGTTGCCGCCGCCGAAGCCTCCAGTGCCACTACCGCTCTGGCCGTTGCCGAGAGGCGTATGCACGAAGCCCTTGCAGCTATTGGCGCCGCGGCGTGTCATCACGGCCACGGCGATCATGGCGCCGCAGAAGCAGAGGTCGAGCGCAATGGCTAGGAAGGCGAGAATGGAGATGCCGCCCAGGCAGCATGTCAGGAAGACGGCGAAGATCAGGTAGATGACTGCTGCGCCGGAGATGCCCTCGACGGCCTTGCTGGTCTGACTGATCTAAACGACTGTCAGTCTTGCCGCTTCACGTCGTTGCTGGATGAGGGGGACATACGGGCGCGCTGCGGTCGGCGAGCACGGACAGGAAGTAGGAGTAGATTCCGAGGATGATGGCCGCGCAGAGGAAGATGAGGCTATAAAGCGCGCTCTGAGTAAGGCGCAATGCGCCGCCCTTGAAGAGACCCATGCTGGTGAGGTTACAGCGGGCTAAAGGGTACAGTGTAATCGCTGTCGTGAAGAGAAGTGTAGAAGAGTTGCAATGTTGTGAGGAAGGCACGAGAGGCGCGAAGGATCGACTGTACATATCCTGGACGCGCCTCCGACTTCCAAGATCAACGGCTCTGCGTCATTGTGGCTCATGCCCGTGCGCGGCCCGGTGCAAATCTCCCTTGTTCCGCAAACCCGGCCAATTGCAGCCGCTACTGACGACCCCTTTCGTCAGTGCCGAGCCACACCACGATCCAACGCCCCTGCTGAGCCACAGCGCCATCACACAAGCACAGGCCTGGGCCGACGTCGAATGTCGGTCCGCTGCTGGCAACAGGACTTTGGGTCGCATGACGCAGCGCCAGCGTGATCGCGATATGGTTTCTCTGGGCAACACCCTGCCGTCCCGTGTGTGACTCTCTCGGATTGAGCTCAAACCAGCATGCACCGCGAACCCGCCGCGCGTGAACCGGTTTCGCAGTTATGGTTCACCTCCACCTCCACTCTGACCAGCGAGCGCCTCCGATGCGATGACAGCATCCAGGCGAGCTCATCCGGCGGCTTCCGTACAACGAACATCTTGCTGACTGTACGAATAATACACCGAGTGTCAGTAGTTGCCGAGTCACGTAGCACTACGATGACCCGCGGACCACCTTGATGGCCACGTAGTAGGCCAAATTGCAGGTTGTCGCCCATCAACATTGTACAGGCAGCTACACCACATCACACCTGCCCCGAACCTCTCACAAGGATCTTGACCTGGTTGTCCTTGTCCTTGATCAACGCCTTGAACCCCTGCTCCACCACCTCGTCCAGCCCGATGCGCTTCGTGATCATCTTCTGGCACATATCCAGCCGCCCGTCGCTGATGGCATTGATGACCTCCTGGAAATCGCTCTTCACATACGTCGCCACGCCCAGATACGACTTCTCCCGGAACAGGAAATCATTGGGGAAGAAGGTGGCCCGCTTCTCCCACACCGCGATGTTGACGTGCGTGCCCCGCGCCCGCAACGCCTGGATCGCCTGGTCGAGACCAGCCTGCACGCCCGCGGCGTCGAAGGTGACGTTCACGCCCTGCCCGTCCGCGAGCTCGCGGCACCGCGCGACGATGTCGTCTTTGGTCGGGTCGAGGACGTGGTGCGCGCCGAAGTCCTTGGCGTACTCCTTGCGCATCTTGGAGACTTCCGAGACGATGATCTGTTTGCAGCCGCGGGCGCGTAGCGCTTGGACGACGGAGAGACCGATGGGGCCGCCGCCCAGGATAAGGCAGGTGTCGGAGGGCTTGAAGGGGGACGAGTTGACGGCGTGCCAGCCGACTGCGAGAGGCTCGACAAGAGCTGGTGGACCGCGTCAATCGATGCTCACAATGTTTAGAGAGAGACTATGCTCACCTGCGACGTCGAGGCCGACGTTATCCGGGAGACTGTACACTGCGTACTCCGGAACCACAAGATGCTCCGATAGACCACCGCCCCAGCCTAGCGACGTGTCAGCATTCGCAGATCGACAGGTAATCTTCTAGCGACGACCGACCGCTCAACCCGACGAAACCGTTCTTATAGCAGCAATTGATCAACCCCATCTCGCATGCACCGCAGTCCCCATCGTATATGATCGGCTGCACAACCACCCGATCCCCGACCTTCCACTTCTCCGACACGCCCTCCCCGAGCTCCTCAATCACACCCGAGAACTCATGGCCAAACGTCAACGGGACCTGCTCGCCCGTGATGGGGTGCGGACTCGTGGGACAGATGGACGGCCCGCCGATGTACTCGTGGAGGTCGCTGCCGCAAATACCGCACCATGCTGGCTTCACCTTGATCTGGCCGGCGCCGCATTTGGGCTCCGGGATGTCCTCGAAGCGCAGGTCTTCTTTGCCGTGGAAGCGGACGGCTTTCATGGTGCCATTTGTGGTGGGAGCGGGCGTGTTCTGGACGCCGTGGTCGCCGTCCTGGGTTGCTGAGGGCATCTTGAGATGGAGAGTGTGAAGAGGGAATTGGGAGATGGGGGATAGGGCGATGGTGAGTCGGATGAGGAGGCGTCTCAACTGAGCAGTCCTGGCGGCATGGCTACCTTACCCGGTCTCGACACAGACACTGTACGAGGTCGATGTATCGCTCTCGGGAGGCCTCTTCTGGGCATCCCGGCCGCCCACGATTACCCCTCATCTGTTCCCCCGGACGAGGCACGCGAGATTGAGCGCGCTGCATCAGAGAAGCGGGGTCGAAGCCCGAGTGGACAGATGTGTCAACCGTTCATGTACCGGACGAGCATCGAGCCGAGACCAAGAACGTCCATCATCTGGAGCTGAGCTATCTTGGACGCCCGTCGAAGAGGGAGGGACTTGAGGACCCCCCATCGGCATTGGAGCGGCCCGTTAGCGGCTGGCACGGCATGGTGGGGGTAGTATGCTGCCCCACCATGGATGAATTGTCGTTCCTACCGAACGTCATGGCGAGCCGCGGTGGTACATCCATCCACGACCAGACCATGTGGCGAACTGCGGGCCCCCCTCCGGATCCTGTGGGACACAAGCCTCGAGATTGTGCGCCGGTCGGCCACAAGCACCGCGCCGCGGTACAGTCTCTCGAGCAGTGATTCGCGCGAACTCACGGTAGCACTTCTGCGGCTCTTCGGAAGAATTGTTCGAGCAGACGCACGAGGCATCGCAATCGAATCCTTGACGACGCATGACGTGCCAATGCTGCAGGTGTAGGTGAATTTCGTCGTCACACTTCATTGCTTCCCATTGTGAGCTTCTCAACTTCACTCTCCATCCACGCTCCATCGTTCCCTCACTCTCACCACTCCCAACAACCCATCATTACCACCCCATCGCAACCATGGGCTACCCAGAGACCGCCGAGGGCTTCCAGGTCCACGACCACAAGAAGTGGACCGAGTTCACCAAGGGCGAGTTCAAGCTGAAGCCGTTTGAGGACCGCGACATCGACATCGCCATCGAATGCTGCGGCGTCTGCGCCTCCGACCTGCACACCATCAACGGCGGCTGGGGCGAGGCGCCGCTGCCGCTCTGCGTCGGGCACGAGGTGGTCGGCAAGGCGATCAAGGTCGGCGATGCGGTCAAGACGATCAAGGTCGGCGACCGTGTCGGCGTCGGCGCGCAGATCCAGGCCGATCTGACGTGCGCCAACTGCAAGGCGGACCAGGAGAACTACTGCCCGAATGCTGTGGACACGTACGGCGCGCCCTACAAGGATGGCACGCTCAGCCAGGGCGGGTATGCTTCGCACATCCGTGCGCACGAGTACTTCACCTTCAAGATCCCGGACGAGCTTGAGAGCGCTGTCGCTGCGCCGATGCTGTGAGTCTCACAGTACTGAAATGGATGATCGAAAGCTTGCTGATATGGTACTGCAGCTGCGCCGGCCTCACCGTCTACAGCCCTCTTGTCCGCTTGGGCGCCGGTCCAGGCAAGAAGGTCGCCATCGTGGGCCTCGGTGGCCTCGGGCACTTCGCCGTCCTGTGGGCCGTCGCGCTCGGCGCCGAGGTCTACGTCCTCTCCCACACGCCGGCGAAGAAGGACGACGCGCTCAAGATGGGCGCCAAGCACTTCATCGTGACCAACGAGGAGGGGTGGGAGAAGGACCTCAACTTCACCTTCGACTTCATCCTCAACACCGCCGACGCCATGCACCACTTCGACATGAAGAAGTACTTCTCCACGCTGAAAGTCATGGGCCGCTTCCACACCGTCGGCTTCGGCGACCACCCCATCCCCACCCTCATGGCCCAGGACTTCGCGCCCAACGGCTGCTACCTCGGCGCCTCGCACATTGGCAATCGGCCGGAGATGCTGGCCATGCTCGACCTGGCGGCCAAGCAGAACATCAAGTCGTGGATCGAGGAGATCCCGATCAGCGCCGAGGGCTGCGGCAAGGCGGTCAAGCGGGTCAGCGAGAACGACGTGCGGTTCCGATTCGTGCTCACCAACTACGACGACGCATTCGGCAAGCGCTCTTAGAAGCCTTCGCGAGAGGGTGCGAGTCGAGCGTTGTGTTATGAGCAATATGCACATTAGATAGTATGATATATCGGGTTTGAACTCAAGCTTCCAAACCTGTCCTGCTCCGTTCAACTTCGCATGTGGCTTACCAGAATGTGACACCTTGTACCATACATGCGGCTTCTAGACCTCAGGCTCTGTGAGTGTCGCGTGGAGAACGAGCTGTGGACACGTGAAGAGTGGTCGATATCGAGATGTATTCATAGACTTGTTATCTGTTGCAGCTCGCTTCGAGATTTTGAGGCTTTCGGCGATCTTGCCGTGAGATCTTTCCGTTTGCCACGAATGTCTCCTCGTGTGCTTGACAGGCTGCCTGTGTGCACGCATGGTGACTGGCCTCGAAAGGTCCGCCGTCTTCGAGATCTGGTGGTGAGACGACGTAGGTCAGTGCTTTGTACTTGCTTGGCATCAAAGTGCGCTTTGGCAAGTCCGCCGAGTTGCAGGACGTCGACTGTTGGGACATATCCTCACTCGGCACAGTCGAGCTCCCATCTCCCTCGATAGCTCGTCAACTTGCCGTCTCGGTGGGGCGCTGGTCGACACTTCAAATGCTTCCCTGAGTCGGTTGGCAGACCCTTGTGAGCTGTGGCGAGGGCGCGCTCCGACGTATCGTGGCCCATCTCGCACACTAGAGCAGCCTGAGGTGCCCCGTGACTTCGTCGACTTTGCTCTTCGGCGCCGGTCCGACACCCAGCACCGTCGCCGAGCCGCTCGCGATCTGCGTCCGACCCGCGTCGTGGATGACCTGGGCGCAGAGGCCCAGGCTCACCGCTTGCGCCTGCAGCATCAGCATATCGTCCTCGCTGTCCACCTTCAACGCCACTTTCGCCTGCCCCAGGCTCTCCCACTGGCGCAAGATAGGATGCGAGGGATCCGCACGCACGAGCGTCTTGTAGCACGCGAGCGTCGCGTGCGAGCACTGTGCGGCTATCTTCCCTGCGAGCGGTGTCAGCCGATAACGATGGCACCCAGCCGAGACATGCGCATCCTGTATGCAGCCCATTATCTCTGCGATAGGAACTGTGCACCCGATCCAGCAATGGGACACTGGGGCCTCCGCAGGTCGCCACATACCTTTGGTCATGCCAAGATCCGTCCGCACCACGAGGACAAGCTTGCACTCCTCGGCACTGTCGGCGAAGGTCATGAGCTCGCCCAGATCCTGCACATCGTCGTCGTCGTCGGCCCCGCCTGCGCTTGCGGTCCTGCTCGCGTCGCTTAAATCCGAGTCGTCGTTCTTGCCGCCTGCAGCTGACCTCGTGCTCGACTTCCCGAAGAGTCCGATCGACTGAGCCTGCGCGAAGTAATACCCGGCTAGCCCGGCAACGATGGCGGTCGCGAGTATGATGGAGGCCGTCGAGGCAGGGCCCCGGTCTTGCACGTTTGCCATGGTCTGCGCTCACGGGAAGGGACCAGGTGCGACGCCGGCTGCTCCGTATCAGGCCTGGCTTGGCGCGACGATAGTCGACGACGTCGCAGGTGTGCAGTTCGGCTTTGATTGCCTCGAGATCGGAAGTCTGGACCTGATGCGATAGCGTGGCGTGGCCTGCGCGGCCCCGCGAGCGCGAGAATTTTGCTGCGTCAGCTCAAATTTATTGCCACATCAAAAGCGGGATCTGATCCACATCTTGCGACCTCTACCATACAGCACCCCAACTCCCGAACTCACTTTGGAAGTTGGTGAAGTGAGTGCTGAGTCCAAAAGTTGACATGAAAAGATACCGGCAATGCTTCACAAAGTGAATTAAAGTATTGCGGGTTGGAGGGATCGACCAGGGGCAGCCGCGCTAAGACATGCAACCCCGACGAGTGCCGGGCCTCGTGCAGGCCAGTGCGCTCATTTTGAGTCAAACGGAGGCAACGGCGACACGCGAGCGAGCGGGCCGCGAGGGAGAGTTGGAGGGCGAGCACGCGATCTTAGAATTCATGGCGTGATGTGCGAAGCGGTCAAGCAATCCTTTGCTCCATATGGTTCCCATGTCCTCTTCCCCCATCCACGCGTTTGCTTGATCATCAACCTCCAAGCCACGACAGTCATTACACTGGCTCCTGCCCTTGAGTATTTCCGCCTGCCATAACGCTCACTGGCGCTTTCCCTTCCACCTTTATTGAGGTTGTCCGCATCGAACTACAACAAAGAACCCCACCCCAACCACAGGCCAACGACCATGGACGGCCTGGCGGAACGTCTTCGCAAGCAGCTGCCAGACACGCCACCGGTGTCGCCGCCGGTCGGTTTCGCTGGTCAGAATGGCTTCAGCACTCCCCTGTTCCCGTCGAAGCCCAACATCCTCTACATCATGGCCGACCAGCTGGCCGCGCCGCAGCTCAAGATGTACAACAAAGACTCCCAGATCAAGACGCCCAATCTGGACAAGCTGGCCGAGCGGTCCGTGGTCTTCGACTCCGCTTACTGCAATTCGCCACTCTGCGCCCCGAGCCGCATGGCCATGATCACGGGGCAGCTGCCATCGAAGATTGGCGCCTACGACAATGCCTCGCCCATCCCGGAGGACACGCCGACGTACGCCCACTACCTCCGGAAGGAGGGCTATGAGTGCGTGCTCGGCGGCAAGATGCACTTCATCGGCGAGCAGCTGCACGGCTACGAGCACCGGCTCACGGCCGACATCTACCCCGGCGACCTGGGCTGGTCGGTCGACTGGGACGAGCCCGAGACCAGGCTGGAGTGGTACCACAACAGCTCTTCCATCCTCCAGGCAGGCCCGTGCATCCGGAGCAACCAGCTGGACTATGACGAGGAGGTCATGTACAAGGCCAAGCAGTTCATGTTCGACCACGTCCGCAAGCCCGCCGGCAGCCGGCCCTTCTGCCTGACGGTGTCGCTCACCCATCCCCACGACCCGTACACCATCGAGCAGAAGTACTGGGACCTGTACGAGGATGTCGAGATTGACATGCCGAAGGTCAGCCTTCCCAAGGACCAGCTCGACCAGCACAGCAAGCGCCTGCAGTACGTCTGCGATCTCGAAGGGTACGAGTTCACCCCGGAGCAAATTAAGCGGGCAAAGCGGGCGTACTATGGCTCGGTCAGCTATGTCGACGACTGCATCGGCAAGCTCCTCGAGACACTGAAGCAGTGCGACTTGGACGACAACACGATCGTGGTCTTTTCCGGCGACCACGGCGACATGCTCGGGGAGCGTGGCCTCTGGTACAAGATGTCGTACTTTGAGTCCTCCGTCCGCGTGCCGATGCTGTGGAGCTATCCCAAGCTGTGGCATCCGCACCATGTGCCGCAGAGCGTCAGCACACTCGACATCCTGCCCACGCTCGTCGATATTGTCGGGGCGCGGTTGGCGCCGGGCCTGCCGATGGACGGTGTATCGATCGTGCCGCACCTCAAGGGCAAGGACACCCACGACACCGTTTTCGCCGAGTACATGGGCGAGGGCACCATCGCGCCCATGATGATGATCCGTCGTGGCGACTGGAAGTACATTACCTGCCCCGCCGACCCAGACCTGCTCTACAACCTTGCGACCGATCCGGATGAGCTCATCAACCTGGCCACCAGCCAGGAGCCAGCCAACAAAAAGGTGTATGAGGCCTTTGTCGCCGAAGCGCAGGCGAAGTGGGACATGGACGCCATCACCAGGGATGTGGTCCGGCGTCAACGCCAGCGTCGCCTGTGCCACTCCGCGCTCAAGCAAGGCCTGTGGACGCCGTGGGATTACCGCGTCCCGGATGACAGCCAGAACAAGTACATCCGGTCCCACATGGACCTCGACGACCTGGAGCGCCGCGCCCGCTTCCCGATCGTGGACACCCACGGCCAAGTGCTGAAGCCCTCTCCGATGCAGTTCGGCCAGTTCGGCAAGAGCAACATCGCCGCGGCCTTCACGACCATCCCGCATCAAGCCGGTGCGTGTGGGCAGTAGTTTGGCTCATCACCCTCCGACGGGTCGGTGGGCGGGTTGGGGCCGTCGACGCCGACGCCGACTCCTGCGAGACGGGCGACGACACACGACGCCCGCAAGGACGGGCTCTGGCTTGAGACACCTCGTTTCATCAGCTCGCCACTCACGACTCACCAGTCGTACGACGAGCTGTGAGCGCCGGTAGCCTCTGGCGCCACGCCATGGTGCATTTACTGCTTTCTGCCCGCGTTGAAGCCTTGCGGGGTCCCTTTGTTCCCATCATCATCAGCGAAGGCGCAAGGGACGGATGGGGGGGCGTTCGCATCTGTTTTATACCCGCCTTGGGCTTTTTCACCGGGCGCACATTTCATTCGCTCTGCTACCCTCCCCGGCATGAGACAAAGGGAGGCCCGCTGCTCGGGTCTATGCGGGTTACACGGTTACAGCGCTTAGGCCTGGTTACTGGGCCGCTGGGAGAAGATTGTGGGAGGCGAGGAGTTCGCGGTGGCGCTTGTTGCGGCGCAAGGGGGCTGATTTTGCGATGGAGTTGGGAGCGATCGTGCGTTACCATGTCATCTGATATGCAAGCATATGCATGCGAAAATGATCGTGCAAAGCAAGTGACATGCGTTACCGTGACCTCACCGCTAGCCCGCCGAAACGCCTGCCGCGCAAAGGTACGGTCAGGAGGTAGGGAGTGCTCATGCGGAGCGGACCACCTGAAGTCTGAGGCCCGCACCACACCCACCCAGCATGTCACTGACGGGCAGATGTCGCCGTGCATGGCGTGGATTGCAGAGGGACATGCGCTAAGGTGGCTAAGGCGGACCTGCAGTCACCGAGCATGTGTCGACGGCTGCAGGAAAGTCCTTTGAAGTCTGCTCGTCGTAGGCCGCAAGCAGCAGGTCGGGGTGCCGGGCACAAGACCACGAGCATGCATCATCAGACCAGGCGGTCGGTCAGTACGTAGGATTGCTCATGTGATGGTATATGTGCGTGTAGCTCGTGACAGCAGAAGTTCTGGGATCGCTGCCTTGTGCGTTGGCCAGCCATCCCGACCGCGAGGACTGGAGGTCCTCGACTCGGCCGGAGCCGGCTAGCCATGGGCTATCTTCAGATCGTGATCGGCGCTGCCAAGGCTGCTATAGGTGCGCATGTGAGCTTGGTGAGGCTCTTTATAGCGGAGCGCGATTTCTCCGTCGCAGTCCGGCAGGACAGGACGGGAGGGCTCCCCACTGGCGAGGCCGACCTCGCCGGAGTAGTGGCCCACGGCGCATGTGAGTTGGGGCACCGAGTGGACTCTGTGGGCCGAAGAGTCTGCTCACCGTGTTTCAGCACCTCGAGGTGTTCGCGGCTTGCGCCATGCTGCAGCGGTCATACTCGCCCCATTCGCCACACCAACATCGGCAGTATGCGAACGAGCTCGCGAAGGTACCCCCGAATTGCATGCTGCAGGGTGCCCCGCAGGCACTATGCAGGCGCTTACGGCGTTGGGGTTGCTCGTGATGGTCGTTCGAGTGCGCACCGATGGACAGCGTGATCCGCAAACGATTACGTGGTTGCAGGTGTCGCCGGCCATAGACTTTGCGCTAGCCGGCCATCGTTCTTTTATAGACGTCCCCCGGGTCTCGATACACCTCGCCGCGACTAGAGGCCACGTCGACAGCGATGTACTCCGTGCCGCCTGTGCAATGGCAACGTCCAGCCTCGGCCATCCCAGGGGGTTCCTTTGGCTTCAGGCTCGGTCAATGCGGGTATCGATGACGCTCGGCCGGGCTGATGACAATGGCTCGGGGTGGAACACGGCAGCAAAGTCCCCTCACATGCCTCGTAATGCCGTGCTCAACTGTCAAGACGGCAGCGCCTCATGCCTCCCCGCTATACAATGGATCCGGACGAATGCGGCCTCTGCCCGTGGTTCTATTGGCCCCGGCACGCGGATCTGATGCACCAGCGACAGTGGCGCCCTCTACGCCGCCTGGAGATGGTCGTGCATCGCTAGCTCTCCACCTCTCCACCATCCACTATCTCCAAGCGAAAGGGACTGGCTGGGGAACGATCTTCGCCCGACCTGGCTCTGCTCTCGCATGTGTGAGGGGTACATGTGCGGACAGTAATAGTGGTCTCGAGAGAAGCAGCGTCGCCACGCTCGGCTCCTGGCTGACACATCGCCGGACTGTCCGAGACACATGTGAAGACGCATTACGGCTGTAGGTGTATGGCAATGGTCGCTGGCCGATTGCCAAGGTGCGTGGGCGGGTGCGATCTGGGACAGACCTTGGTTGAGAAGAGAGAGTTTCGCCAGGACTTCTGTCCCCCAAGCCTCGCGGAAACGCGGGGGCGTTGCCGCTTTGGGCCTGTGCGTCCAGCCTCCATTCAATGGGTGACTTTGTGCTGCCGCATATTTAGCCTGGCACATTCCTCACAAACACTGTAACCTCTCCGACTATCACCATATCACTCGAACCGCCCGACCATCACCACCACCATCTCACAGACCTACCTACTCTCGCTCCAGAGCCTGTCACCACTGTCGCTCACAGCCCGGCATCCGCTTCCTCGCACATACTACTCGAAGCATTAATCGCCGAACATCACAATCGCTACGATCAAGATGCAGTACACGCTCGCCTCGCTCGCCCTTGCGGCGCTCGCGGCTGCTAAGCCCATGCCTCAGGGCGTCACCTCGGCCATCAGCCCGTCGGGCACTCCCCCGGCGGACTGCTCCAGCAGCTACAGCGGCTCGTTCTCGATCCAGACAGTGAATGTCACGACATCGTCCAAGGTCAAGGTGCGTCAGGACCCGCATTCACCGGAATTAGAACAGTGCTGACAGTGACTACAGAGGCAAGCTGACGACACCCTCGTCATGACCCTCTCCGACGGCATCCTCAAGGACGCCAAGGGCCGCACCGGCTACATCGCCGCCAACAGCCAGTTCCAGTTCGACGGCCCGCCGCAGACCGGCGCCATCTACACTGCTGGATGGTCGGTCTGCTCCAACGGCAGCTTGACGATCGGCGACGACAGCCTGTTCTACTCCTGCCTGAGCGGCACGTTCTACAATCTCTACGAGGGCAACCCGCTCAACGCCAACCAGTGCTTCGAGGTCTACATCAACGCCATTGGTGGCGCTAGCAGCTCCGGCGTCGCCTCGCAGACTGCCGACGGTGCGTGGATCCTGAACAGGTTCTCTTCATGGCATCATGCTGACTTGTACCAGGTCAAGTCACTGGTGCGCCCACTGTGGCATCCCAGTTGTCCGACGGGCAGCCCCAGGCTACGACTCCTGCGTCCAGCGCTGCCGTGAGCGCTATCTTGGATGGCCAGGCATGTCATCCTCTACTCCACAAGCGCGCAGCCCTTGCTAACATTCAGTAGATCCAAGCTCCCACTTCTACCGCCGCGCCTGTTGTATCGGCGATCAGCGATGGCCAGATCCAGGCTCCCACCTCTACGGCTGCACCTCTCGTGAGCGCCATCTCGGACGGGCAGATTCAGGCTCCCACTTCGACGGCCGCGCCCCTCGTCAGCGCCATCTCGGATGGGCAGATCCAGGCTCCCACTTCCACGGGTGCGGCTCTCGTGAGCGCCATCTCGGATGGGCAGATTCAGGCGCCCACTCAGACCCCAGTGACCCAGATCGGCGACGGCCAGATCCAGGCGCCAGCGGCGTCGGGAGGGTAGGACACCTACGATCCCATCACAGCGAATCCTACTAATCATATCCTTCCACAGAGCATCCGCCACCGCCAACGGCACCTTCAGCTCGCCCACCGCGTCCGTCGTGCCTTACACCGGCGGCGCCTCGGCTGCCTCCATCGGCAGCGGCGTCTTCGCCCTCGCTGCTGGTGTCCTGGCCGTGATCGTGCTCTGAGCACCAACACATCCCCGCACCACCTCCGCACGACCATGTCGCATATGGGCGGCCACGATCCTTCACTACGTCCTGGGCGATCCCCAGCGATGGAGAAGATGCATCTGCATGATTCACACGTGTACATGAACATTCATTGGGGAAGGCTCCGAGCGACTCGGGGGCAAAAACGGAGCAAGCGACAAGTCAAGGGGGGGTAGTAATGTCTGCTGATGTTGCCACCATAATCGACGGCAGCAGAGCACAACCAGGGGCGAAGGGAGGTAATGGGTGGTGGACCGTTTGCTTGGTAAAGCGTGGTCTTGCATAGCATGCGTTTGCTCAGGATCCGGCTTGCATTCCGCGCTTTGCATAGTAGAGATAGGGAGAGCAGTCGATAGGCCGTTGAAAGCTTGTTCATCAACCTCTTCGGACTTGACGGCTGGTCATATGTTGTGTCGCTTTACTCGTGGTCCCGGGGCGTTGGCCCGTCTACGCCAGCATTCCGGTCTTGGACCTGATGTTTCAGGTGCTGCGCTAGAGACCCGCTTGACAGGCCGTTGGGACTCTGGAAGGACTTGGCGAGGACTTGGAAACTCCACTGGGCTTCGGCTGCCGCCTCCTTTCGCGCCGGCGATGTGTGGCTATCATAGAAGGTAGAAGGTATGGTGGGTCGGAGGCCACTCAAGAACGGAGATCAGGCCGCCGATGTGCTCGGCATCGCTGTGGCTAAACGCGGCCTCTGGAGATCCCTGGAGCGAACGATGTATGGACACATTGAGCCACGCTTGGCTGGTCCATCTGCTCCCAAAGGCTCTCAGTCCGTGGGGCTAGGGCACAGAGCCATCATCCGAAGTGAGCAGAGCCCACGCCGGGGCGCGGATCTCGGCGTCTTTCAGTATTGACGCTCTGCTTCCTGCACAGTAGACGGCAACAGACTCTCCCTCGCAATGATAGATCAGGCGGATATGGCTATGAGGGCGCAAAGTATTGTCCTGAAAGTGATACCTTTACCGGGTAGACATAGGTCGGCTGCATGATTCATTCACCAAAGGCCGTTGAGTACACAAGTACACTTACGGACCTGTAGAGCAATACTGCAGAATCAATGCCGAGACTAATAAGAAGCGTCCAAAACGAAGTGTCTCCTTCGCCGAGACCGTCCTTCTGACAGGTGCACACGTTCCAGCCTCAAATAGACGGACTTCCGCAGCCTTCGGGCCTTGTGACCAAGTATCCTTCGCGAGGGAGAAGCCCTGGCACGGGATTCAGTATCACATCTGCCACCTGGGTACAGTCTAGAAGCGTGATGTCCATCTAGGTGGCGACGGTGGAGCGGTGGAGCTGCGCTCTACATGAGTGGCGTCGGCGTCTGGCGATGAGGATGCGCTGTAGTATGGCAAGAATGCTTCAGTGCCGAACTCTAGTGATGAGGGTACGGTAGGGTAGTGCGCGCGATTGGTGTCGGAGATTGCCGGCTGTGAGGTCTCCATCCCGACGCGGCGGTCTACTGGACACGGCGTCAAGCTGGCAATGGGCCTGGGCGGTGCGGGCACCCTCCCATAGTCTTCGCATCTGGCCCCATACCAGCCGTTCGCCTTGGTGGAGTGCATACCAGCAGGATCGATGGACGGCGTAGCTCGACGGGGCGGCGGAGACCGTAGTCCGGCTGATCCGGGTCGTCCGTGGTGTTGACTGGTGCAGGGTGCTTTGATTGCATGGTGCGGAGGCATCCCTGCTGGCGCTGAGGCAGGGAGAGCAGGCGTTGGCTGATGATCAGGCGGGGGGGTGCGAGGCGGGGGACGATATGACGCTGAGCTTGTACGGCCAGCTTGTGGTTGGAGTCAGAGCGTGTCTTGCCGTTCGAATGTGTCCAGGTGGTCGGCTCCAGCGCGGCAGCAAGGAGGAGAGCGGCGAGGCTGGGCTTGGACGTGAACGAAACGTGTGTTGCTGGGAAGCTTACGAGAGCGCAGCTTAGCAGGTTTGCTAGATCGAGCTCTGCTTCGGCTCACCTCACGGCCAGACCCGGTGTGCATGACGGCGGCGCGGCTGAGTTCGAGACCTGCAGGCTGGACTGCTTCTCTTCGGCCTTGTGGGCTGGTGTACTGATCCTCTTTGCTGGCTATGTTGGCTTGTCGATTCGCAGTGTGAGCAATGCCAGTGAGCCCTTCCAATTTGTCGATCAAAGGGACCGCAGGAGGCCCTGGGCAAGCCTACCGATCAACAATGTGGACTATTTCGGCCACGAGCGACCAGTCAGTGTTGAGTCGCGGACGGCTATCGCCTCACCCACCAGACGATTGAGAGAGGGGATAAAGTCGGAGGGAGCTACATGAGATGGCGACTGTGTACATGGCAGTACCGTGAGGACCCTAACACCCCGACTCATTCCCCCCCTACCTCTTTCACAATGTGTTGGGGCAGCACTAACCCCCTAACTCTCTCCTCACTGTCCGGGATCGTGGTCTTGGAGAGACCCAGTCCTATACTCTTGCTCATTTCGTCTCCTCCCACCATCACATCCCCTCCACGTATGCCCCACGACATTCACATCCCCATACCCAACCCTTCAGTGGTCACTCTTGCTCGTCCGGTGCAACCTGAGCGTCTTGTCCACCCAGAACTTCCTCAACAGGCTGTAAACCGCGGCGGCCACGGCGGCGAACAGCACGACGCCGATGGGGATCAACTCCGGGGGGATCTTCTTCAGGCTGCGGATGCGCTGGGAGATGGTGTGGGCGGAGTGCTCTTCTTTCTACACGCCAACAGCGTCAGCATTATTCCGAGGGTGGTAGGGAGGAGGAGTGGGCGGTGAACGCACAGGCATAGGCATCCTCATCCGCCCCTGCACCCGGAAGCCCCTCGTCGCCTGCAGTGCGGGTGTAGCTGTCGTCGTGGCGCGCTGGCGGAGGAGCTGCGTGGTGAAGGGTGTCGGGCGCAGCATCTTGGCTGCGAAGAAGCGTGTGGACTGCATCGTGGCCATGTTTGTATCCCGCCGGGTACGTGGTGTGTGGTGAGCGTCGGGTGACGAGGGTTGGAGCTCTCGCCAATGGCGCGGGAGTTGCCGGAGCTCCGAGCGGAGTCGCTCGACGGACCGACTTCACGAGCTACGACGACGACGACATCATCGAGTGCAGCGACTGCAGGCGACGAAGCGCATATACACCACCGCGACCAGCGAAGACTACCGAGGAGCATACCGCGATCATGTCCGACGACGAGGAGCGCGTGACGATGCCGTTCAAGTTCGTAACCGGTATGGATTTGCGCACCCAGTCGCCTCGTACTGTATGCTCTCACTAATGAGGGTATAGCGGGTACGTTCCACGCCGAAAGTAGCGAGACAGGAGGTGGTGGGGCGAGATATTGATGTGCCATGACACAGGCTTCGACGCCCGCTTCCCGAACCAGAATCAGACGAAGCACTGCTGGCAGAACTACGTCGACTATCACAAGTGCATCCTGGCCAAGGGCGAGGACTTTAAGCCTTGTCGGCAGGTGCGATACCCCAACTTCTTCCAATTCCGCGGGCCTGGAGGGCAATAGCATATGCTAACGGTATGATGTTGCGGCACGCAGTTCTTCCTCGCCTACCGCTCCCTTTGCCCGTCGGCGTGGTGCGAGCGCTGGGACGACCAGCGCGAGAAGGGCAACTTCCCGACGAGGTTGGATGTGTAAGGGGTTGAAGGGGCGCAGGAAAGAGGGAAGAAGCGGGGGAGGCGAGTGCGTGCAGCGGAATGCATAACCCCTGGGTGGAGGTGGTCAGTATCAGGGCAGGAGCGAGATGAGCGCGGGAGGGGACCAGTGTGTGTACAGTCTGGGAGGGGGCCTGCGGTGGCTGCTTAACGTGTTCGCGTACCGGGTGCGGTCCAATGTGTTGTCGTTGGCTCATTCGCCTGTCTCGTCTTGCCTTGTGCCAAGTGCACAAGGCTCGCCACGCCACACACGGGCTCTGCTCGTCAAGCACGCTCATAGCCAGTCCATGAATGACGGCAAAACTCGACGCAAGGAGCCGGTAAATCATGTCATGACGCTACAAACGCTGCATGCACATATGCCCTCTCAAGCCTCATCGCAAGGCCCCCTTCATCATCGTCCGATTTTCTCAAGTCTTATACAGCGTATCCAGAAACCCTCCTGCTAATTCACGCACAATCCTCTTGTCCGGCAGCGCACCCGCAACCCCATACAACGCCGCCGCATCCCCCTTCTTCTTCTTCTTCCCCTCCACCCCGGCTTTCGCTCTGCACTCCACCACGACGGCCTCGAGATCTCTAATCAGGTCCTCCACCGCGGCGACGATGGGCAGCGTAACGGCGACGTGCATCGCAGGCGGATCCTGCAGCGCATTGAGATGCCAGCCCCGCGCGGACATGCCGTCCGCGAGGTCGTAGATGTCCACTGCTGAAGCCTCCGCGGCTCGGAAGGCGACCACACTCACCAACGGCTTCCCAATCACACTCAGCTCGGCCTTGAGGACGGGATTCCCGCGCACCGCCTCCTCAATCCGCTGTCGCGCGCCCACGATCTTCAGACAGGTCTCCGTGTACCCGTCCGACCCGACTCGCATCAGACTAGCCCAGCAGCCCGCGATCAGCGCCCCCGGCCTACTCCCCGCGAGACCGGGGGAGGCGTACACCCCGCCCGACCAGTCCGGGCAGACGTAGTACTGATACGCCCTCAATTGCTTCGAGCGGTAAAGCACGACGGAGTTGCCCTTGGGCGCGAAGCCGTACTTGTGCGTGTCCACCGAAATGCTCGTCACGCCGGGGACGCGGAAGTCGAAGTCGGGCGCCGGGAAGCCGGCGAGAGGTAGGAAGGGCATGAGGAGGGAGCCGAGGCAGCAGTCGACGTGCAGCGGGATTCTGTGGCGGACGGCTAGCCGGGAGAGGGCGGGGATGTCGTCGATGATGCCGTGCGGGAAGTTCGGGGCCGAGCCGACGAGGAGGATGGTGTTGCTGTTGATCAGCCGGGCGACGCTAGGCGTGTGGACGCGGTGGGTGGGAGCTGGGCAGGGGACGAGGTGGACGCGGATGCCGAAGTACGCGCCTGCTTTGCGGAAGGCAGTGTGCGCTGTCTCGGGGAGGATCATCTCGGGCTCGCGGACGCCGCGTTCTTCGTAGGCTTTCTGCCGCGCGGCCAAGACTGCCATCAGGATCGATTCGGTGCCTCCGCTTGTTGTCACGCCCGCGCCGCCTTCGTTTCCTTTGGCGTCGGCGGGAGGGGCGTGGAAGAGGGAGAGGACCATCGCCACGATCTCCGCTTCCATCTTCCGGACGCCGGGGAAGACGTCGGGGTGGATGGGATTGCTGACGCCGAAGGTCCGGAACGCCATGCTCTGCAGATCCGCCAGCTCGTCGCCGCCGTGATACACCGCGCCGCTCACCCGCCCTTCTTCCCATCGCGTATGCGGCATGGAGCCCAGCTTTCCGAGCTCCTCCCGCACTCTCTCCACCCCCCATCCTGTCTCCGGCAATGCCGTGTATGAGATTACCCCCGGTCCGGAAGGAACGAGCTTCGCCTCCAATTCCGTGATGGCTTTCGCGACATCGGCCTGTACTCTCGCTTGCACAAAGGGCAGGCGCAGGAAGAGGGAGTAAGCCCTCCGGTGCAGCGAGTGGTAGAGCTGAGTGAGGCTGCCGAGGAGGCCATGCCCGCGAAGCTGCAGGAGGGTCTTGCGGGTGTAGCGGAGGAGGAAGAGGATGAGGAGGAGGTTGCGCAGGGCGTCGAGGGAGTATGTTATGGCTTGTTGGCGGGTGGGTGTGCGGTTGGAGCGGCGGAGGGCGGAGAGGGGCGGAAGCGAGACGG
>JAWDJV010009515.1:0-35385 GCA_033119285.1 Teratosphaeriaceae sp. CCFEE 6253
TAACGCTTAGTAATTTACTTAGAGAGGTTTATTAGGTTCTACTAATATAGAGAGAAGTATTCCTATACCCGTGTCTTGATACTAACTAAGCCTACCGAGCTCTACTATATTAAGACGACTTTATCGGATCGCAATAGTATGTTCGTAACACTTTCTATCGCGCTAACCCTTAGTCGCGATGCTATACTTCCTTAGTATCGCCTCGAGGACTTTATAGACGAGGCTCGGCCTAGATAGGATGAATATCCCGTATAGTACTTCTTCTACGGTATATTTGCGAACACCGACACGCTCTAGAGGCTCTTCCGTTACATCGATAGCGATGCCGAGAAAGAGTATAGTCTATATCCTGCGAAGGTAGTAGGTACTAAGCTTACTACGGGGGCGGACACATATAAGGCCTTAGTCGATAGAACGTTAGAAGTAAATAGATTAGCTTTAAGTATCGAGTCGCAAGAGCACGAGGACACTCTTCGATTGTACGAGACTAGTATATACGAGGTCGTTAGATGCGAGATCTAATATAATCGTCCTAGTAGAGAGATAGCCGCTTTAAGAGGCTGTACGTTCCGCTTCGTTAGACTGTAACAACGACCGACTCTATAAAGCATCCGTAATATTTAGGAAGTATCGTAGGTCCCCTACGTCTACTACGAACTAGGATCCAAATTAGACCTCCGGGACGCTAGCGACGTTAGCTAGCAAGACGTCCCCTCTAAAGCGTAGTATAAAGCCGTGTATGTGTCTAGGCAAGTACTAGCGCTAAAACGCGCTCGAGTTAGACTAGCTAGTAAGCTACTATAGTTAGTTAGTAGCACGCGTAGGATAGTCTCGCCTCGACTACACCCCTAGTGCGACATCCGGGCCGATTCTAAGCTGCCTCTTATGCCTCTACTAATCTTACTAGAGGCCTACTAGTACTCTAGCTCGACGCTCCAAATACCTAAGTGCGTTAATAGTAGACTGCCCGCCCGAGGGATATCCTATCTGCATCTATACTATTGCATATATTGCTTAAACGGGGATATAATACAGATGCACGCTATAACTACGACATACTAGACTTGCGAATGTATACGATGCTTTCCGTATCGCTAACTCTGCTTATTGTACATTGCGGCGTGTATAGTAAGCAAGCTATCTAGCTGTAACGGATAGGAGCTAGTAACTCGCCTAGGCTTCGTATAGCGCTAATTGTAGAGGAGACCTACGCGGATAGCCCGGTTAAGTAGCTACTAGGCCGGTACTTACCCTCGCCTAGTAACCTCGTAGCTAGGCCTAAAGTAACGAGGGCATGTCGCGCTAATAAACTAGAAAGCTCTCGGGGTAGAAGACACTAATAACCTATGCCGACGTTAACGTCGGGTAGTAACAAACAGCGGCGCCGTGTCCGAGATTAAGTTCGGTCGCGCCAAAGTCCCGTTCTAGTAAGTCGGCGTGCTCGCAAACTCGTGTCGACGATATCCAACGGTTCTAGATTAGAGATTGCTTCGATAGAAGACGTACCTAGGCCCGGAGCCGTCGAAGTCTATAGCCTAATACTGTACTCAGCCGCCGATGTCGCAAAGAGAGCCGACTTTGCTCGTTTCTAATACCGAGATCGATGTTCCCTACCTAGTAAATTATACCTACGTTAGTTTCGAAAAAAAAGCAATCGAGATCGTAATAACCCTATAGTGATTTGCCTATTGCCTTGTTTCATTATTGGCTTCTGAAATATCTTATTACGTAAGGAGTTAAAGCTAGTAAAGACTGTACATTTTAACTAAGTAACTCCTTTTATCTCAATTAGAAACATCGATACATCTAGTAGGCATAGCACGAGTAAAGAAGTGCTCTAGGAGTTGATAGACGACCCAACAGCAATGAGCGTAGGGTGTAGGAGTAAGGCGTGTGTGCATGAAGTATGCTGATTCCCAAGAAAGTCGTCCTAAGCCTTAGTAGATCCCGATCGCAATCCTTGCACGGATTTTCTTCGGCGTCAGCGAGAACCCCACCAAGGCTGCTTCCTCTCCGGCGTTGCGAGCGTGAACATTCTTACGGCAGCTGAGCTGTTTTCTCACTCACACTGACACCCGCCTCCGTCGTCAGCCTCCTCCCGCGCTCCTCCTGCCCCGTTCGCCGCGCGCTGACTTGTCCCGCCGACCGCTGCTGAGTACGGCGGACTGGCGCTCTGCGAAGGACGGCAGTGCTGAGTCAAGTGGGGGAGAAAAAGTGCTCGCAGCAGGCGCGGTGCAGCTCAAAACCGGGCCAGCTCCACCTCTTCTGCCCGGTGCGAGCGCGGAAGCAGTCGAACACAGGTGTGGCCGATATTGAGAGAGGATTGTATCGCCGAGCCGAGCTTGACACGACCGGTTGGGATCAGCGAAGTCGCTCAGAGCCGGACATCTCGGAGCAGAGTCTGCAGGTCAGCTGGCCTGGGAAGGGCCGTGGACAGAGACAGGAACAGGATCAAAATCGCCATCCGCGCCCCAGAGGCTGATCCCGACCATGGCCGCATGGAGCGAGGCCGGCGACACCCACGGCGTGCGATTCGCCTCCATGGACGAGGAGATCGCGCCCGACGAGAGCTTGCACCATGTTGAGACCCTCACGGGCCGCAACGCCCGGGAGCGAGAGGATTTGAACCCCGAGGCCGCGAAGGAGCTGCAGCAGCTGAGGACGACGCTGCAGAACAACATCCAGTCCTCCCGCATGCAGCACCACGCCTTCGAGCCCATCTCCCTCCCGGGCTCGCAGCCAGCGTCACGCGTTCCCTCTGGCACCACCACTCCCAGTCGTGCCTTCTTGCCGGCTGGCTCGAATGCGCCCTCGCCTCGACGCTCGCCGCCATCATCGAATGTGCACTCGCCTCCGCTGACACCCGCCGCGACGCAGTCTCGGGATGGCAAAGGCTCAGTGGGCCATTTGCCGGCGATGCGGCACGCGGCACCGGACGTCATGACGCCCCAACGGTCAGCATCGCCCCAGAGAGACGGAAGGAAAGAGACGGCCATCGCGGCAGAGCCGGCCGGCGCAGTCGCAGCGCATCCCAGACCAACCCCGCGCTTCTCGGTGGGGCCTTCACCAGACTCCCAGCCGCCTTCGGGGGAAGGAAGTCCAGTCGGGACTCCCGGCAGTACAGCTCCGGGCACCCCAAGGCCGTCGTTGAGCGACCCGACCTCTGTCCCGAAAAGACTATCTCAACCCGGCAAAGCGAGCTTCAGGTTTGGCGATCGAGATCCTTCGGTAGGCTTCGCGAACTCGGGGCAATCGAACGTGTCGCTCGACGCCATCCCGAACCCCTCTCTGCCCACTACGCATAAGTCGAGCACGGGCAGCATCAATTTGCAGGGCCCCGACAAACGGTCGAGCATCTTCGGAGGGTTGAAGCACAACGACAGCTCCGCCAGCCTCCAGGACAAAGACACATATAGTGGGTCCAAGTCAAATCTGAAGCGCTTCTTCAAGTTTGGATCGGACAAGAACAAGGACAAGCACAACAGCAACAATGGTGGAAGTAAAGAGCAAGTAACGTCGTCACCGAGTGCGTCGCAGTCCGGCGTACCCTTCGCCGACGATCACGGACTTGTGTCGAAGTATGGCAAGTTCGGCAAGATGCTCGGCTCGGGCGCTGGTGGCTCGGTGCGATTGATGAAGCGGACAGGAGATGGCACAGTCTTCGCAGTCAAGCAGTTTCGAGATCGTCACGCTTATGAGAGCGAGAAGGACTATAACAAGAAAGTCACCGCTGAATTCTGTATTGGCTCGACACTCCACCACGGCAATGTCATCGAGACGATCGATATCATCCATGAAAAGGGGAAGTGGTACGAGGTCATGGAGTATGCACCGTACGACCTGTTCGCGACGGTCATGACGGGCAAGATGGGGCGGGAAGAGACGTATTGCTCAACGCTGCAGATACTAGCAGGTGTTTGCTACTTGCACAGCATGGGCATGGCGCATCGGGATCTGAAGCTGGACAACGTGGTCATCAGTGAGAAGGGGATCATGAAATTGATCGACTTTGGAAGCGCGGTAGTGTTCCGGTATCCTTTTGAGAACGAGGTTGTGCTCGCGACGGGTATGCATGCTGAGAGCTCATGACGCAGCAGAAATTTTGCTGACACGCTCCAGGTGTCGTTGGCTCCGATCCATATCTGGCGCCCGAGGTCTACGATCAGTCACGCTACGATCCGCGACCGACTGACGTATGGTCGATAGCTATCATCTTCTGCTGTATGATGTTGCGCCGATTCCCATGGAAAGCGCCACGACTCTCCGACAACTCGTATCGCCTGTTCATCTCGCCGCCCGATCCCGATCAGGACAAGATACTGGATCAACATCGAAGGTCAGTGGTCGGAACCGCGCAGTCGGCACCGGCGTCTCGCAACTCAAGTGTCGACGACAGCGCGAGCGAGCAAGCTCGCCACCATCACCACCACCACGACAACAAAACCGATTCTGTCAGCCGACAAAGCACTCAGAGCGACCCGAACAACCAACCCGTGATCAAGGGACCGTTACGCTTGCTTAGGCTGCTGCCGCGCGAGACCCGGCACATCATTGGCCGCATGCTAGAGCTGGACCCCAAGCGACGGGCGGACATGGATGAGATTCTGGAGGACCCGTGGGTGCAGAACAGTCTGGTGTGTAGGCAGGAGGAGAATGGACTGATTATCAAGGCGCCGAACCATACGCATGCGCTGCAGCCCAGTAATCCTCAGCCGGCGAAGTAGGACTTGCCGCCCACGGAGGATGAGAGGAACGCGGAGATGCACAAGCCGCCCGAGGGTGAAGACCATCAGCGGTCCGGGCTAAGCTGGCTGAATCGGATGCTACGGAAGGGGGACTAACAGTCCCGGCGGAGTTCTGGGCAGGCGATTCTGATGGACCGGTGGCGCTCGGCGGAAGGCAAGCTAAACAAGGGAGTGATGGCGTACGCTAGGCGCTGCGGATGACCAGTACAAGTGGGAGGCATTCATTTACGAGCTACATCGACAGTAAGAGCACGATCACCGCAGGGTCTCAACATCGCACAGATCGTAACGCAGGTAGTCACTTGATCCAATCTGGCTTGAGTGCTGGCACATGAGCAGGAGTCCGACGTGCATCAGCCCCATTGTCCTGCTCCCACCAGTCTCTGCTCTAAGGAGAAGATGAGCTTGCCACTCCCCGGCAACTGGACTAGCTGTGTAGGAGAACGCGGCCTTGCCTGACACTCCGGCGTCAGTGTGCTCGGGTGCCTCTCGTCGGTCTCGAGATGGATAGAACAAGGGCTTCCTCCGTGATGCTATAGACTTCGGGCAGGAAGAGTCGACCGTGCAGCACGTTGCGACACCGGAGGGTTGATGATGGGAAGACTGCCTGGGTTGATGCGATCGAGCCGACTCCAGCCACATCTCATGTCATACGCCTTCCCGTCTACCATGGTTTCCGTATTGCGGCCCATAGTTTACTGTGTACTTTCGGGGAGTCAACAAAGCTGCGCTCGCTGTATGGGAAGCTTGAGCGGGTAGCCGAGGGTCTTGTGTGCTCCGTGTCAACAGTTCAGCATCTCCATGCGCGAGATGTGACGTGCTGCGCTCGTGTACATGTAGCTTGCATTGCTGGTTCATCGTACGGAAGTCGCTGCCGCCGGCCCTATACGTCAAGGTCGATAGCATGAACTTCGCGACCAAGTTGAAGCATACGCAGAGGCAGCTATTGAGAGAGCATCTTCTGTTGACTTTCCAATAGAGTGCTTGTCAACGACATGATCAATGTCGGTGTGGTCCAAGTGGTGAACAATTGCTCCAGGTGGATGATCCATACATGTATGCATATGACCTCGATTGCAAGCCTGGCCCGCCACGTATGACTCGATTCCCTACGCCGCAACGTGCTGGCGATGCTGCTTCCACAGGCGCGCGCAGTTTGAATACGTGACGTCGTGTCCAGGAGAGATTGTCGGAAGGGGACCTGTCGCAGACACAGCGATCGCAGTCGAGAGCCTCGAGGCTCGTTCAGCGTCCGAGCATGGGTACAAGTCGGCGTGCAGAAGACACGAGTAACGCCCAAAGCTACACGGCTCTGTTGGCCCTCCTGCTCTCATGACTCTCGATGGAGGCAAGGGCCGTGATAGGCACTGACCGTCAAGATACTTCCCGCGAGCTCCTACTTCCCGGCTCAAGCCGGAGAGCTCTGTCTTGCCCGGCCGTGCTACTCCGCAAGCCTCCGACTGCGCTTTCACGCGATGCTGGCCGTCGGTATCCCCGGTGGTCGAGTCGTCCCGGAGCACGAGGTCGATGTTGCCGTCTCCCGGCGGCAGATGTTGATTCGGTGGACTTGCGTTGTTCGCGCCAGCCTGCCAATCCGCCGTCTCCGCCGATCGTCTAGTCTTACGTAGCTCTCGGTAGGCTACGCGTGTCGATGCATGTACTCGTGTAACTCGCAGCTATCCAGCGTTTCACCTCTGCTCGTGTGCTGCGCTCCCACGCAACGTTGGAGCACGCAAGCTTCTGGTTCGCTTGAACTCGAGCTGCTCCCTCTGTTCCTCACACCTCGTCGCAGGGATGGAGTGCGGCCAGCCCCTTTCGCAGGCAGAATGACAGGCTGCGCGACGGCCTCGCTGCCACACCGGGAGGCTTGGGAGGATGGGCTCGCGCTAGGGCGTGTTGGATGCGCGTCTAAGCGGGCCAAGCTCGCCGGCGGCAGCGAGAGCCCAACAGTGTGTACACCAGCGGTCGCGTTGGCGTCCAGCGGGACGAACCACTTGCGCTGCCGGCGATGTACATGGAGTTGATGGGGAGGCCTAGACGCCAGCGTCACATGCTCGTCCACGAGGCGGGCCTGCAGCTGCAAGCCACACCTCCCGAGCGACCGGAGCAGCTTCGCTAGCTTTATCTCTGCCATGCCGATAAGCTCCTAGGGAAATGTTGGTGGCCCAGCGGCGTGATCGAGTGTCCACTCATATAAGAACGCCAGCCAACGTGCTCGCCGCCCCCGCCGCTCACCATGACCTCGGGACGCTATGATGGGCCGCAGTTTTCTGCACCCACTGCAACACATCCAGCTTGCCAACGACAGCCATGGATATGCCACTAATTACGACCATTATCTGTCCGTGGTGCCCGACTTGCGCTTGACGTCCCGAGACGACTCCACCAGGGTGCAACTGCAACGACAGAGGCTGCGAGAGCATGCGACTGTGGGCAAGAGCATACCGGGCTTCAGAACGTCGGCCGGTATGTCACGGAAATGTCTAGCGGTGGATCGCGTGTGTTGGGAGCCCAAAGGCAAAAAAAATCACTAACACCAAGCGTCTTCAGCGTTCTTTGCATCGCTACGTACCAACCTCCGTCTCCACGCTTCACCACCCTCGAGCCCTCTCTCGACGCCGCAGTCGATGAGCAACTCGGCCGCATCTCTGCCCCCGCCGTCACCGCTCTCCCAGCCCGTCGACTCCCCAATGGAAGAACACTCCGATGCACTCCCTCAAGACCCCCTCGCACACGTGCCAGAGCTGAGGACATCGCTGGCGGAGAGGGATGAGGATAGAGTGGCAGCGCTGAAGCTGGTCGCCGACAGCGTCGCGCAGATGCGCCAGACTGCCAACAGTGCTCTGATCTGGCATCCACTCAACCTGGCCATCACGGTCGCGTTGCTCGCGTTGGTGGGCCGGTACACCTACGAATCCAGGCAAGACGCGTTCTTGACCGGCACCACGTGCGCTGGCATCATCACGATCCTGCTCGCGGGCTCGCGGTACATGACGCAAGGGTACCTGTTCGCCGCCGAAGTCATCAATTGGGAATGGCTGGGCGACGCGGATGTGATTGTGACAAAGTTTGGCGAGGAGATGATCGGGACTGTGGTGGTTCAGTGGGTGTCGGGCGAGAATCGGCAGAAGCGGAAGAAAGCGTGGCGTGGTGAGATCATCGCCTGGACGGTGAGATTGAGGTATCGCCGTAAGGGTGTCGGGGGCGCGCTGCTCGAGGAGGCAGTCAAGGAGGCCAAGAAGAAGGCAGCCGAGACCATTGAGTTTGCCGACGATCATGCCAGTACGTGCCAATTGATGTCGAACTCGATGTCGCCGGGGCTAATGATCCCATCGTGCAGATTCGAAACGCGTGCTGCCGAACATATACAACTCGACCTTCGACAAGCGTGAGCGTAAAGGACGAGAGCTGCTTGCGGATCTGCTCGAGGTCAGTCCCACGAAAGGCAGTCCTAGCAAAGCCAAACGGCGAAGGACGGACAGTAGATGAGTGCAATTGTTGTCCATCTTGGGATAGCATTGCGGAAGATCGACTACACCTTCATCCTGGCCCCAGTGTGGCGTCTTGACTGATGACAGAATCTCCATCAACTGCACTGATGAGCTGCACGACGAAGACCTTTGCTTCCCAAGCACACGCACGTCTGCGAGCGCTCGCGAGCTCTCTGAGCTTCTGCGTGCTCTGCCACTCATAGGGGTTGCCTAGCCGAGGATGTAGAAGGCGCGGGCCATGGCGCACAGTAGAACTCATCGTGCCATGAGAGCATCGCACAACGTCGGGTTGTCAGCATAAACCTGTTGCGTCCTTGTTGGGCCGGCTGACGTTCGGATCATGGTAGAAAGGGCTCCGCATGGAATACATGCATGGCCACGTCCCTCCCGTCGTTGTGATCTTGAGACCAGAAGACCATTGTTCAATGCATTGGTAGGCTTGTGATGTGAAGACCGGCATGCACATTGACTGTCCGTGCAGAGACTAGACAGTATGGTTGTGTTACCATGACAACGAATTGCAACTGTTGATCACTACTTTCTGCGCGATCCCCCTCTGGACGAGCCAACGGAGCACTGTGTTGACGATGATTAGGAGTCGACACAAGGTTGCCCTCGCAATCGACCGTCGATGCGAGGCTGGACTCTGCATAGGTGCTAGATATAAGGGCCGTCCAACGAAGGGAAAAGCGAGTACTGGTACGCGAAGCAGGTCGTCGTATGAGCCAAGCCTTTCATGTGGTATACATGTATCAACACCAGCGCATCACAGACACTTCTTGCCCATCTGCAAGTCAGGTTCGCAGCGTTATCGCTCTGTACTGTTCCATTCCCGTCTCGATACACCTCCACCAGGATCATCGCTGGCCCAGGTGGCCTGACCCAGAGCTCCGGCTTTCGGGCATGATGCGTCCACTGAGGTCCGACACCTAGACAAGACACACAGTACGCCATAGTAATCGTGTCTTGTCCGTCTTACTCGTCTCGACGTTTGGTTTAGCACATGCGCGTGCGTCGGTTTTTCAGCCCAACTTGGCCAGAGTGTCCTGAGCCAGGGCCACCACATCTTCATTCTTGATCTGCTTGATCCGCGCCCTCACACCGTGCAGCGCGGTGTGCTGACCTTTGATCGTTTCGACAGCCCGCTCCCCAACCTTATCCGGCGCACCCACCACATTAGCCAAACATACCAGTCCCCGGTGCACCACCTCCTCGCTGCTGTCGGTACACATCTCCAGCACAGCCTGGACCCCCTTCTCAGCGTCAAGCACCGCAGTGACAGCCACATCCCACTCCGTCAGCGCCGCCAGCGCACCTCCGGCTGCGCGACGTGTGGCAAGATCCTCAACGTCCGTCAGCGCGATCAGAATGCGCAGCCGGCGTTTCGAGTCCTGACTCCCGTCCGCAAACATGGCGACGCAAGCGGGAGCGGCCATTAGATTGCACACCAGCTCCACAGTGGCACGCTGTACCAAAGTGTGGGTTGAGAATAGCAAATTCTCTATCGCCTCGAAGGTTGTGTCGCGGAGGAGGAGATCTCGAGCCTGGGGTTTCTCCATAGAAGCCAGATTCGTGAGAGCCAGGACCGCCTCGAAGGTGGGTAGGAGATCACGAGGCTCATTGCTCGCCTCAGCTGCTGGACCGGGGTTCAGCAGCGGAGTCAGCGCGCTGACTGCGGAGGTGGCAGGAAATGCAGCAGAGAAGACGTGCGCAGGGTTCACCGAGATGAGGAGACGGGCAAGAGCATGGGCGGCGTGCTGAGATATCGCGATTGCCTCGTTGATAGCTTGGTCGCTCGGCTTCGCAGTCCGGTCACATATCTGCAGCAGTAGCTTCACGGCGCCTTGCTGAGCCATCCCCGGACGGTGTTTCTGCTCTTTCGCAAGCGCGCGCAGAATGCGCGCCACAAGTAAGACATTCGTCGGCGAAATCCCTGGCTGCTGCTTATTAGAGCAACAAGCTCCTAATGCGGGCACGGCGCCACAATCCAGTAGGTTCCTGCACCGAGCTGTGGTATGTTTGTCGTCATCTAGTGGGTCTAATTGGGGGGGCTCAGCGGAGTTGGCGTAAGCCTTCAGCTGTGCCATCTTTTTCTGCTCGTCCGAGAGAGTAGGCCTGTAGGCTGTGAGATTGGCGAAGATGTTCAGGCAGCCAAAGAGCGCGGCTGGACGATCCTCTAACGCCTCGACAATGCTTCTCAACAGCGGACCATCGCTGGCGATGTACTCCTTCACCTTGGGTTGCAGCGACGTGTACGCCAGTCCTTCAATCGCTTGTTCGCCCTCAGAGTTCCTAGCGATGACCAATTCCCTCAGCTTGCTTATCACATCCTCAATGGATGATCCACTGGTCTTGGCAAGGATAAGAGCGGCAAGCGCTTTGTGAACGCCGTCTCGTTCTTGCGAAAGTCCTGTCAACCAGTGAGCGCAATGTTGGTTGATGGCGTCACGGCAGCTTTTGTCCACACACGCAGCGCTCAAGAGTTCAAGGGCGGCTTGCTCAAGCGTGTGGCTGTTCCTGCCCCCGAAGCGTGAGCAGAGTGAAACAAGGCGGTTTGATATAGCGCGGATATACAAGCGACTTACCTCTTCCCATGCGCAGCGTCGTCCGAATTCCGTTCCAAGTTGGGTACCAGTTGCTGCACAAAACCATCCGTCATGAACAGCCTCGCAGCCGCAACGGGCAAGATTGGGAACACCGCAGCAGCGGCCGAGAAAGCGACAATGAGATCATCGCAATCTTGCTTCGCTACCCCTTCCTTGACGAAGGTTACGAAGAAGTGCTCTCCCTTCTCCCCGGTCACCTCAAGCATCTTACTAGTCGCCAGCGTAGCCTGCCTCCGCAGGCTGACGTCAAGACGGATATCAAGGTCCGAAAGCACAATATCAGCGACGTCCCCGTCGAGAAGCTCGGCGATGCTTTCGGGCTGCACGGCGAGCAAGTGCGTCACGGCGCGCATGGCTCGTTCCGGACGCTCTACACCGGCCTCGATGAGTGTGGCAATGCTCAATCGGAACACGTCTCGTTGGGCACTTGCCATGGACTTGCCGTCGGGAGACCAGAGGGATGAATCCAGCACCACCGGCAGCAGGGCTTTCAGACTCTCGTCGCCGATATGATACAGCTCCTGGAAGACTTCTGTGGGGTTGGCGGAGAGTCTGGCAGCGACCAGCTTGCGCGCTTCCGGGTGGCGTTGTATGAGAATCCCCATGAGCTCGTCGAGGCGCGGCAGCCGAGCGCTCTTGTCTGCATACTCTGCGAGGATCCGGTATGCCTCCGAGGCCTCGGCGGCGAGCAGTTGCTGTCGTTGTATCATCGCGTGTCGGGCATGCTCGCCGTCGCTGACGCTTCCACTTCTCACGTAGGCCCGGAGCGCTTCCATTGGGCGATCGACGCCAGCGTCCTGGCCATGCAACGTCAACCACCGCCTCCTGACCTCTTCATGCTGAGCGTCGAGCTGCGACGCCGCCCTCAGGACACTGGCGGCCTTGGCATGGTCGCGGGCCTCAATGGCCTCATCGGCTTTGGCCAGGAGCTCGGTGATACGTCCCGTCGCAGGGCCGCCGTCCATGCTGGGCCATTATCATCCAGGCGTTGATGAAGTATTCACGTCTCGCCGTGAGGGAGCTTCCCGTCGGTCCTCGGCCAGGCGGACCCGCTATGACGGATGCGGCTCATTGACCTGTCGGCGCCGATCTGTGGAGAGAAGCTGGGGTGTTTCAGAATCCAGGCACGATCCGTGCGACCACGTCCTGTCACGTCCTTCTTTCCAGTCTCCGCTCATCTGCACCTCCCTGTCTCCTTTGCCTCCCGTTCATGGACCTCGACACCACGATGACCATGTGAGAACATCACCCACTCACACCCCATCGCGCCATGACCACATCCGCGCACTGCCGCGCCCTGGCTCACCCCGACCCCACCACCGTCTTCATCGCCGCCGTCCTGGTCGTCGGCATCCTGATCTCCTACCTCCCGCAGCACATCAAGATCATCCAGCACCGCACCTCCGAGGGTCTGTCGCCGTGGTGGGTCTTGCTAGGCGGACTCAGCTCCATCGCCGCGCTGGGCAACATCCTCACGCTGCCCGCTAGCCGCCAGGATGTGCGATGCTGTAGCGAAATCAGCGGAGGCGCGTGCGCGGCGGCATTGTTGGGAGTGGGCCAGATCGGGCTGCAGTGGGGTTGCTTCATGTTCATGTAGGAAGCGGCAGCGAGTGCACCATCCATCTCCAGACTGACGAGTTCAGCGTAATGCTCTTCCTCATCTTCTTTCCCTCGGCGACCGACTTGGACGTGAGCTCTTCGGTCAGCTCCCTCACCGCATCGGCATCGCCCAAACGTCGTGACGCCGTCGTGGTCGGGCTCGCTACGCTACTCACCCTTCTTGCGGTCGGTACGATATCTATCAGCTTGGTCGCCGCACGGCCTCAATACACTCAGACCTGGGCGAATACGCTTGGCACGGTTGCCGGTGCCCTCGCGACAATACAATACCTGCCGCAGATATGGTATATCCATCGGTTGGGCGACGTCAAAAGCTTGAGCGTGGTTACCATGCTGATTCAGGTACCGGGCGCGTTCTTGTTTGCCTTCAGTCTATGGCAGAGAGTGGGATGGCAAGGTTGGAGCACGTGGATGGTCTACGTGATCACGGGGGTGTTGCAGGGAGTACTGCTTGGCCTGGCGATCTACTATTACCGGCAACGCAGGCGTATGAAACGAGACGCGATGGCGGATGGGGGCCTGTTCAGCCCCGTGGACGATCTGGACGGCGCGACTGGTGGTGCTGAGGACGCAGATGAGCGGACTGCGCTACTGAATGGCAACGGCAATGGCAACGGCAATGGCAATGGGACAGGACGTAAAAGCCGGCCTATCGCCGGAGGGGCACGGAAGGGCAGTGCCAGCCAGCGACAACTGAGTATGCTGTATGCTGCGACGCCGCCGGAGCACGATTCGGATCGGAGCAGTTCCGGGCGATAGAGAGCAGGCTGCGGCCTTTGGAGCGGTGACGCATCCTGTACACCAGGCCATTGCTTGAGTGCCATAACTCCTCGCCCTGATTATCGTTGCAGGTCTCCATCTGCCGCCCCTTCCTTCGCGTCTGCGCCCTCGTTCTTCTGAGGCTCCTTGGCCATCACGCTCTCGAACTGTGACCAGAGCCCTTCTACTTGACTGAATTCGTTGCCGACCTGGTCGGGCTTAGCAAGCTATGACTGGGCAGACAAGACCACCTGTTCTTTAATCGTACCGCGATGACGCCCTCCAAACTTCGATTGAGCTTATTGATGTTCTGCAACACGTTCTCCAGGCTCTGCGACAATCGGTC
Organism: Teratosphaeriaceae sp. CCFEE 6253; assembly: GCA_033119285.1. NCBI lineage: Eukaryota > Fungi > Ascomycota > Dothideomycetes > Mycosphaerellales > Teratosphaeriaceae > Teratosphaeriaceae sp. CCFEE 6253. Next base: position 13,568 of record JAWDJV010009515.1, read on the forward strand.
AACGGCGAAAGGGCTGATCGCATAGTCGAGCGCATACTGCCGCGACGTCCTGCACGAGGAGAGCACGTTGCTGCTCAAAGTACGAGCCTTCCGGCCGTGCACCGTTCGTCGTCGCCATGGGTTGTTCGGCCTCACACGCGTCGTGAACGGGGCGCGTCTTGGGCGCGAGTCGGACATGCCGAGGCACCTCTGCCGCTGAATCGTGCCCGGGCCCGCACCACGCACAATCACCACCACGCCGACGGCAGTCCTTTCCGCCCCAGCATGATGATGCGATAGAAGACATCTCGTCGACGTCGATCGCGATGGAGTTCATGACCGCGCTCCAGTCCGGCCTGGACGGGCAGAAGCCATCGCTCTTCGAACTGCTCTCGGAACAGCAGCTTGCCTCGCTCATCCCGCCGTCTCTGCGCTACCTCCTCGCCGTGGCGACTCACCGACGACCGCGCTACCTCCTCCGCCTTCTCGACTCGTTTGATGAGCTATATGCGCTGCTGTCGCTGCTGGTCGAGCGGCACTATCTCAAGGTCTACAGCGGCGGCTTTACGGAGAACTTCTACGGCCTGAAGCGGGAGCGCGTCCTGCGCATCAAGGGCGGCGAGGTCAGGCGAGCGCAGCTTGGCGCGCCGAGTGAAGTGCGGGAGACGCTGAGGCTGCGGGACGGCGACGTATGGAAGAACTTGGCGATGATGGTGCTGCTGCCATATGTGAAGCGGAAGCTGGACGAGAGCTACGACATCCACGCTGCTTCGGTCAACATGCTCGGCCCGGCGTATAGAGATCGCGAACAGTATCCCGCAGATGCGACCGCGCGGCAGCGGATATTCTGGCTGTACAAGTGGTTCTTGCGGAAAGTGTACCCCAGCATGAACGCCGCGTATTACTTCTCGCTGCTCGCTCTCAACCTCATGTACCTCTTCGACGGATCGAAATACCACTCGCCGTTCCTCTGGCTCATAGGCATACGGATGCGGCGGTTGAATGCGGCGGATAGCAGAGCCATTGCGATGGCCACACAGCCGGACACTGCACCTGCACGGCCTGGAGCGAGACCGGGTCAGACCACTTCAATCTTCAGCCCGAGGACGGTGACGCAGACGATTTATCCACGCTTGTTGTCGAGCTTGAAGATCTTGCTTCCAACGTCCATCTTCGCGTTGAAATTCCTGGAATGGTGGCACGCATCAGATTTCGCGCGGCAGCTGTCGCGGAAAGCCAATGAAGGACGGGAGCTCCCGCCGCCAACCGTATCAGGTCTGCCCTCCTCGACATCCAAATCTCGAAGTGCGGGATCTTTCAACGACAAGAAGCACTCCACGCTCCGGCGTGACTCAGGCTACAGCGGACCGCCCATCTCCTCGGTCACCGACCTGCCCATTCTGACAGTCGCTCCACCTACCTGCGCTGACCCATCCGATCCAGAGTCCTCCAACACATCCTCATCCTGCCCCATCTGCTTGACGTCTCCCATCCAGACTCCCACCGCCGCACAGACTGGCTACGTGTACTGCTACACCTGCATCTACAAGTGGGTGGATGGCACGCATGCACGGCAGGAAGCCTTCATGGAAGGTAGTGCGAACGAAGACGAGGGGGAGGGCGCGAGTGGGTGGGTTGAGGAGGGAGGGGGAAGCAGGAAGGGACGGTGGGAGAGTGGTGCTGGTCGAGATGCGGTGACGGGACGGAGATTGTTGGGTGGGAATGGGGGGTTGCGGAGGGTCATTGTGTGAAGGGTCGCCCGGCCGCCGTGATCACGAATAGCGACCCCACAACCATGAGGAGCTGCTGCAACGACCAGTCATCCACAGGCCTAGGACACAAGTCCTGATTCAATGCTAGATTGGGCGCGGCATTCTCGCTTCGTGAGGCTCCGCGTCCGAACATGATACGTCGTCAACATGATACGTGGCGGAGCGTCACCTGTCGCCAGACGTTCCCCTCACGGGCATGTCATGCGATATCACACTTCTGCCGATGTTTGAGCAGGAAGCCGAGCAGCGAATTGAATGTCTATCGGCTTATCCACATGCACCAGCGCGAATGCGAGATACTCGAAGCCAGAAGTGCAAGTGCGCGAACAGGTCCCGAGACCAGACAACACGCCGCTTCCAAAGGGCAGACTGCTCTGTAACACGGCAGCGGACTGCTGCGTCTTTCATTCGCGCAGACTCCGCCAGTGAAGAGGCATGCACTGAAGTGATCCGAATCCAGGGCATGCGGCCGGACGGATAGGGCCATGCGGAGTGAGGAGGCGGTCATAGCGACGTGCTTGGAAGTTCGAAGGCCTGAGGAAGCGAAAGGGATGTACTGTAGAAGCTGTGTTGTGATGGACCCCTCACCGGACGGCCACACCTCTCGATCCCCCTGATGTTTGACCGTTCGCTACCTCCTAGCTGGACGGCCGGCAACGGCGTCCACCGATTGCAGACAAGCTTTCACCTTGGCGATCGCGGGCCGCGGATCTGTCCGCACAAAGCTTCGACGCAGATCGCATACCGGCTCTGCGTCATCATCGTGTCAAAAGTCTGCACTCTTCCGGCGCATCGGCACGGTCCTGAACAATGCAGAGTCGTCTGCGCGTCGATGATGATATCATCCGCGGCGGCATCGTTGCCGCTTAGTGATGTTGATGTAAGTATGGAATCTTCTCTCGCGCATCCCATCCATCCTCGCTCTGTTGAACAACCACGGCAAGATGGTCATCTACGGAAACCCGCGCTACAGTCGCGGTTGGGAGGACGAGGAGGATGGTAGCGCCTCTGGCCACAATCAACATCAGCAGAGTCACGACGAGCCCAGCTCCATGGAAAGCCGAGTCGCCGAGAAGGAGGGAGAGTCCGACGGCGGACCTGCGACCAGCCCCAAGCAGGATGCCAACATCGACGAAGAGCAACAAGGTGGTGGGCCTCCAACGCCGGTGGGCTTCTGGGACCACAGACTTCATCATGTCCGCAAAGAGGCCATGACAAAGTGGACCATCACCACCGCCGGCCTCATGACGTTCATCCTGGGTGTGCTTTCCATCTATTGGGCATGTCTGTACCATGTCGAGAAGAACCTCTCGTCCCTAGTGGTGTACGTGGTGGACATGGACGGCCAGACCGCGCCCTACGACTCCCAAGCCCCGGTTGTGGGCCCGATCATCACCAATCTCGCGCGCTCAATGGTTGCGAGCAGCACGCCCACTCTAGGCTGGGGCGTCCTGCCCGGCTCAGACTTCAACAACGATCCGATCCAAGTGCGACAAGCTATCTTCAACTTCGATGCATGGGCCGCCATTGTCATCAACCCCAATGCAACGGCAATGCTGTACTCCGCACTTCAGAACGGGAACACATCCTACGACCCCATGGGCGCCTGCCAGCTTACGTACATCGACTCCCGCGACGACACGAACTGGTATGATTTCATCAGTCCGCTGATCAGCGCGTTCATGACCGAGGTAACGAGCAGCGTCGGAGAGCAGTGGACGGCGATGGTGATGCAGAACGCCACGACCGATGCGGCACTCGTGCGCAATGCTGCTGCCGTTCCGCAAGCACTTAGCCCGGCCATTGGCTTCAGCCAGTTTAACCTACGGCCGTTCTATCCTTATCAGGTCATCCCATCCGTCTCGATTGGTCTGATCTACTTGATCATCGTATCGTTCTTTTCGTTCAGCTTCTATCTACCCATTCACTTCAAGGTATGCTTCGCCCACGCCGTATCGCGGCATAGATTACTGACATCAACCGCAGTACCTCAAGCCCGAGGGTCACCCACCCCTCAAGTTCTACCAGCTGGTCATCTGGCGTTGGTGCGCAACCATCTCGGCCTACTTCATGCTCTCGCTGGCCTACAGCTTCATCTCGCTCGCCTTCCAAATCAACTTCTCCGGCGGAAACCCCGTGACGTCCGAGACCCAGGTCACCTCCACCATGGCACCCTACTCAAACCCAGACGCCTACGGCCACGGGACGTTCCCCGTTTACTGGATGCTCAACTTCTTCGGCATGATCGCTTTGGGCCTGGCGTGCGAGAACGTGGCCATGATCGTCGGGCAGCCGTGGACGGGTCTCTGGCTGATCTTCTGGGTCATCACGAATGTCAGCACGGCCTTCTACGACATCGACATCGAGCCGGCCTTCTATCGCTGGGGCTATGTGTGGCCGCTGCATTACGTGGTGGAGGGCAGTAGGCAGATTCTGTTCGGCTTGCATTCGCGCATTGGGCTGGACTTCGGCGTGCTGATCGCGTGGGGCGCAATTAACACGGTCTTGTTTCCCATGGCATGCTACTTCATGCGGTGGAAGAGCAAGCATCATGTGCACGAGTATTACAAGTAGATGCTCATCAGAGCGCTGTTGCGATCTTACCAACCGAGATGCTTCCAAAGTCAGGCAACGGCCTGAAGGTCGTTTGAAAGGTCATGCTTGCAAGTCATTGATGACCCTACCGGTGTCTCAAGCGTCCTCTAGCCCATGGCCCCCCTTCACTCTCTCCATCGGGAGTCGTCAACGCCTAGTTCTATCCCAACACACGACGTCATCAAATCAAGAGGACTCAATACCTCCCATAACCGCCTTGCTGCTCGTAGCCCTGGCCCTGACCCTGACCATGACCATACCCATCATCGCGACGCTGATAATCGTTCCCATAGCCCTGCTCGCCCTGGTCTTGATATCCCTGGTGGCCTTGATCCTGGTAGCCTTGCTGCTGGTAGTGACTCGACTGCTGCGTCGTCTGTTCGTACGGCGCATCATAGCCCTGCTGGTAGGCTGTTGGGAAGGCACTCCCACCTTCGGGCGCGAAGCCCGCGGGCTCCGGCGGACCTTGCTGGTACGAATGCTGAGCATAGTCCTGTGGTGCCGGGCCGCCCTGATTGTAGCCACTGTATCCCGGCTCCTCCAGTCCTCGTTGGGCAGCAAGCATGGCGAACGGACCACCGGCCGTCGCGCTGTGGCTCGAGGTACCAAACCCGCCCAGCTGCTGCTCCAGGGGCTGCAAGCTCTGCTGGAAGTCCGCCACCGTGTGATTCTTGCCCGCCTTCACGCTCTGCGAGCTGAGGATGTGATTGAGATCTTGGGCTCCGCCGGCGCGGCGGTGGACCCACGTTTCCACTACCGAGAACATGTCGCGGTGAATCTCGACGTTCTGGTCGCGCATCGCTGGATGGTGGAAGACACGGCCAACGTCATTGAGGATCTCCTGCTCGGGAACCTCGGGGTGGTCCCAGCCGTAGATCACGCGAGGCGCGACGTACTGCAGGATAGCGGCAGCGACTTGCCCGGCAGGCTGGTTAAGGATGTTGCTGAAGTGATCCTTCGACAGTAGGGAGTGCGTTGGGTCGCTACTATTCGGGTCCTCCCACACGAGATATTGCTGTTTTTGGCTGGCATTGACGACAGTCCCGCTGCCTTGCTTGAGGGCGTTCGATGCAGCGGCGATGACTGGCTTGATGAAAGGCGCCATGAGTCCCATGACGAAAAGCGTCACCTTCTCGCTGATGGTCTCGATGGCCTTCTCCAAGCCCGGGATCTTCTCCACAAAGCCTGCAACGTTGCGGACCACCTTGTCACGGAACAGCAGCAGTGGGTAGATCTTGGCGATGGCTTGCTGCGGGTCCACATTCATGTTGATGCCAGGTATGGTAGTATTCGTTGGACCGGGCGGCCCGCCGACAGAGCCAGGCGGACCCTGAAAGCTTTGTTGTCCGTAGCCCTGTTGACTATGCTGGCCGAAGCTTGATGAGTCAGACGCGCGAGCGCCGCTGTAATCATCCTGGTAGGGGGCGTAGCCGCCAACGTCGCGACTGCTGCCCATTCTATCGTTCTCCCTAGCCTGTGCCTCCGACGCCGATTGCAGTTGTCGGGCCTCTTCTACCAAGTCTCCAGTACCCGGGATGACAGATAGGGCGCTTGCCAACCCAGCCACATCGTTCCCTGCACTACGATTTTGCGCATTCGTGAGAGCTGCATCGAGCTGCGCAACTTCTGTCTCATTGACCTCGGTCTGCGTGATGTGATCCGTCGCTTCGCCGAGCACGGAGTGCAGAAAGTCAACACCGCCGAATGTCCCAGTCACTAGCGGGAAGACGTGCTTGCCACGTAGATTGATACCGGTCTGCGTACCGACGTGAGCAAACACGTTGTCGAAACCAAGCTCCCGCAATGCGAGCTCAGTGTAATTGGTATGCGCGCCAAAGTCCTCCATGCAGTGCAAGCCCTGACCGAGACAACGTAGAGCCTCGCACAGATCCTCTTGACGCCCGCTCTGAGCACCGTGGGTGTACATCCTGCCGAAGTGGATACTGCGAGCAAAGCTGTACTTGATGTACCCGAGCGAAGTCGCCCATCCGCCGCTCTCGTTGGCAATGTAGTTCTTCATGCCAGTATTGGGATCCACCGCAAGCTCGATGGGCATGACGGGTCCACGTAAGCGTTGGTCATATTGGCGAGCGTCGACGTTGTCGGCGTAGTCCTTCGGGTTGTCGATGTGCTCCTCTGGCCGGTAAACACCCAGTCGCTCAGCCGTCACCTCGAACTCCGCGGTGGCGTAGCCAAACGACATGAAGGCCAACACCCAGACCAGGACGCGGATGGTGTCAGCCTGCACTCCCTTCAAAGTGCCGACGTCCACTGCTTGGGAGTAGTCACGCAGCCAATTGCCAAAGTACGCTGGGGTCACCATCAGCATTGAACGGCAGACCCCAACGCTGCACATACCTCGCTTGACCATCATCGAAGTCCACTTGTGGCCGCGAAGGAAGGCGACCGTCTTGAGCAAGTCTTCGATGTCGCCATGACGCCAATTGTGCCCTTCGATGCTGGAGATGGAGGCGATATTGCCGGCCCCGAATGCTGCCGCCGGCGACGGAAGAAGGGCCAAGGCCAGTACACCGATCAGCAGGAAGGTCACGTAGCGAGGCATGAGTGTCGGTGGTGGGGGATGTCGGGTCGAGAAGATGTTGATGCAGATGGCAAGTGCAAGCCGAGGATTTCGTGGAGGTCAGAGTGACATCGAGCGGAGGTGATGTTCACCCTTCACTGCGAAGCCAACGGGTGGAGTCGTGTGCATGAGAGTGCCAGCTGAGCATAGGTGAGGTGTGGTCTCGCGTGAAACGCGTGGCGCAGCTGCTTGGCAGCGACCTCACCTCCATCGTCACCTCATCCTCGTCGCACTACACCATCACCACCACTACCACTGCGATGTGATCACCGGCGACGCGTGCCGGGACTGGAGCCTAGATGCGACGGCCTCGCAAGCATGAGGTGACCCCGGGGCCACCGCGGAGTTGCCGACCATCGCGCCTCTCCGTCAACCCCCACGCGTCGCGCACGCGTCGCGTCAGATAGTTCTACTGCCTGGGAGCCCGACGACGCGAATGGGCCTGCCCTGCAATGGTGAGCGGCCGATCATCAGCCTTGAGCAGTCGCTGGTCAGACAAAGCAATGGACCGCTCCCTCGAAGAACAAAGGTCTGGTGCGGCAGGAGCCGAGGTCGCGTCGTCGTACATGCTGCCTCACACGTACATCACAGCAAGCCCGCTCACTCTACCCGCGTGTACACCCCTCGGGGCCGTCGGCGTCAACGGCAGCTTCGCAGACCGGCGACTTCGCTGCATGGTGCACGCCCTTGAACAAGCCCGCGCGCACTTGCTGATATGCTCATGTGTGAGACGCGCACAGGCAGACGGGAATCACAGCGCCTCGCTCGGATCACGCATGGTGTTCTATCGTAGCGGCGAAGAGACGGCGACGCATACCGTAGCCACTGAGCGAGAATGCCAATCTCGTGCGGCATCACCTGCTCTTTGTTACCTATGGACTGCCTTTGTCCGCACTTGGCATCCTCTCGTGGCAAGCGTGCCAGGTAGCTTGTCGACTTTCATTACCTCATCTCCGACAAAGAGACTCTGCTTTGGCGGGCAGCGAGCGCAATATGGCAAAGCGAGCGGCATCTCGCGCTGCTCTTGGCAGATTTCCTATCTCTACTACACCACCTTCATTTCACAACACACTCGCTTAGACAAGGGCAGGCCCTTGACCACGCTCCTCCTCAGCAGCATTTTGCCTTAACCAATCACCCGCATGATATAGACCATAACATGGATCACGAGCACGACAACATGGTAGGTCTCGGCATCTTCGGCGCCGGGAGCACCGTCGTAGATGACGAGCGAAGCAACGTAGACACGGACCAGACATGCACAGACGAAGCAGATGAGAATGAGACCACGCCAACGTGGGAGAGTCAGCTCTTTGCAGCATACGAGGACGAGCAGGATCCCGAGGCTGAGGCTGAAGAGAGTGCTTCCCACTTCTCTCCTTCCTCATCAGAGGGCGAAGAAGGCTTGTGGGGCCGTGAAGCTGACAGTGTAGATCCATTCGACAACATGACCAAGAACGAGCACAGCCCGCAGCCCCAACAGGAACACTATATCCCGAATTCTGATGACCCGGCTGCGACTTTCGCTCCATTCTGCTCAGCCACCCCTCCCTCGAACAAATGAGCACATTTGGGCGTCCGGGACAAGCGCAGCAGCGTGTGCCTCCCACTCGCCCGGAGCGCCACGCCGGCGACCAAGATGCGTTGGAAGAAGCGCTGAGGTTCCGCTATAACGGGAAACCCGAGTCCTCATTTCATGTACGGTCCGGTGGCGAAAAGGATGATGGGGAGCTCTACAACTGGCATCGTAACACAAGTCTAGGTGTCGCCAACGAGAAGTACTGGAAGACTGCTTTCAATCGGTGTGGCGTTCTGATTACTGTTGATGCCTTCGAACCGGGCGCCAAGGGTCTGGAGAGAAATGACATGGGCATACGAGTGCGGCGTCTTACGGCGCCCAGTGGACTGCGCAAGGTCAAGAGCGTGGACGACGTTTCCTCGCCAGAGACCAGTCCTAAGGCGTGGGGCCCAGAGTCGCCCGCGGAGCTTAGTAGCAGCCCGGAACAAAGAGCAAGGCCAGTAGCTCGACTGGCGCGAGCCCATAGTGAAAGTGCTGTGCCAGATAGCAGTGCGTCGATGACGTCTGGCCATCTCTACCAGTCGGCAAGTGGCTTCGACTGGGCTGACGAAGACCAAGACGCAGCCTGGGCTGAGGATCTGAGCCGCCAGAGCAGCACTGTCTCGGACTTTCCGGCAGCCGAGTATCTTGACACAACGGCCGTCAGAGGAGAATCAACCGGCCAAGTAGGTGATGCTGAGACTTTGGCGCTCGATCAACCTTTTGATGAAGAAGATTGGCGGCATGCGAGGCCCTCGCCACATGAGACTGACGCTCTGGTGGGTGTAGGCGCTGGCGGCGATGATCCGGACGACAGCGACACCTCATCAGACTACTCGAATTCCCCACCGGAATCACCTGCCCTTGGAGACAGACCGTTCTCGTATCACGACGCAGATGAGCCTATTGACCCTGTTCAACAAGTACGAGAGCTCTTCCCCAATGGTTTGCGTGCACAGCAGGCCGGGCGACCGCCATCTCGGCGAGGGAATGTTTCGCCCGACCTAGAATCCGCGGTCGACAACGTGGAAGATCACCGGAGCCCAGATACGTCCGCCGAGACTGCGCCAGAGGTCCGCAATGAGGAGGCTGTCTCACCAGTCTCCCCGACCCCTTCCAATGCCTCCTCTGTCGATTCTGTGACGGGCATGACTCAAACAGAGGGCTTGACCAAGGCAGACGCCTACTGGGCGCAGCCCAAACCAAGCCTGGCGACGCAGCGTGCTCGATTGAAGTACAACGACCGGGGTCAAGGCGTTGTGGATAGGCTACCGGAGGATCACAATGAGCGCATCGAGTTACTCGAAGCCAAGGTCCACGGCCTGCGCAAGGAGCGCGGTGCGTTGGGTGCCGCGATCGAGCGTCTGCGAGGCGAATTGAACAACGCGTCAGCCTTGTACGAGGAGTGCTTTGGCGACAACAGCGGCCTCCAAGCGGAGTTGACACATGCTGAGGTCAAGATCGAAGACTTGAAGAAAGAGGTGGCCAGACGGGGCCGATTGTATAACGAGCTCTTCAATCAGTATACCGAAGAGGTCTCGCAGCTGATAGAGCAGACAGAGGAGGACAAGGAACGCATGCGCGTGCTGACGGAAGAGCTCGCAAGCGCGAAGTTGGACTGCGAAGCACTCGAGAGTAGAGTTGCGACACTCCTCCATCATCGACTTGATGTTCCGCACCGCGAGGCCTCCACAATCAGCGAACAGATTGCCGCGAGCGTGGGGCATGAACAGACTCCCGATGTGCACAAGCAGACACTCAGTCTCATTGACGCTGAGACACAAACCGACATACAAAGCGACAGCGCGGCATTCCAGGAAGCAGATGTCAACGACATGTCTGAGCCAGCAGCTCAATCTCATGGTGACCAAGTGGCTTTACGCATGACTGATTCCAAGGCAGACTACCCTCCCATCTTACGTTCCGGTTCAGAACGCGCTTGGCCTGTCGAGCATGTCGGTGCGGCTGCTGAGCGCATTGCTGAGTGGATCAACGGCTCCCATCAAGAACATCGCGGCCCAAACATCGACTCACTGACTCCACAACGTGTCCGGGACATTCTGGATCATGGCTCCACGTCCTTCTTTGACCTGATAGCCAGTCTCAGACGGGCCGGCTACGTGTTTCGGGATGACCGCTTCGCCCAAGATATCTTGCGCTTTGCCCGCGATCGTGGACTGACAATGCTGGAGGCTTTATACGTCGAGCGCGACCTTTCCAAGAGCGGAAATATCACTGCAACGCTACTCAAGGAACTGGACCATCTTGTGCAGGATGCCCCTTTGACGAGGCTCGAACACGTGCAGATCACCCAGCTGAACGAGCTCGCGAGGCAGGCCAGCAAACTGGAAGCGCAGGAGTACAGTCTCGAGGACATGAGTGCAAAGCTGAAGCAGTGCCACGAACACGGCGAGCAGTTGCAGAAGGATCTTAGCGTGTCTGAAAGCACTATGCGCGAGATCGTTGAGCAGAGAGCGATCACGGATCCGTGTGACAGCCACCGGGCCGAGATCGCTGCACAGGCTGCAGCGATCAAGGAGCACGAGGAGGGTCTTCAAGTCCAGGACGCGAGGCTCAAGGCTCAGGGCGTGGAGATCAGCAACTTCAGGGAGGGTGAACGTACGATGAGCAGACAGATCGAGCAGCGTACGGTCACGGATCCAGACGATGGCCACCAGATCGATCAAGCTGAGTTCGACGCGCTACGAAGTGACCATAAGCGCCGCGAGCGCGTTACGCAGCCTGAGCTCGGGAGTCATGATTCTGACGCTAGCAAGAAATTGGAGAGCGAGATCGAGCGGCTGACCAGCCATGTCAGCAAGCTGAACGGCGAGCGGGTTGCGCACTACAAGATGATGCAGGCGGCTAGACGCACCATCCTGGATCTGGAAGCCATCATTGAGCGTAGCAAGCAGCCTACTGCCCCTTCAGCGGTACCGCAAGAGGGTCTCCCAACAGATCCACCGACATTGTCGCGTGGCAGCAACCCTTCGTCACCGACTCCCCTGGGCTCGTCGTCACCAACTCCCCTGGGCTCGACGCTCTCGGCTCGTCAAGTGCAGCGGGAGACCAGAGCGAAGAGCTCCGAAGCGTACAAGAAGTCCCGCGAAGCCTTGCGCCAGAAGCACGAGGCGGCGCTCCACGAGCGTGAGCGGCTCGCCGAGCTGCGGAGGCAAGTGTACCAGAACCTATGTGGCAAGGACATGATTCCGTACGTGCCGCCAGGTGACCGGATCGCAATGCTGACGCGACTGGCGGAGGTGAAGGCTTGAGAAGTACGGGCAGGCCAGTGGCATCTTTGTTGTTTTTCGATTGGCATTGCAGGGCGGTCGCTTGACACTTGTTGCGTTCGCGAGCGTGCCGGCAAGTATTGCGTTAGTTTCATAGTTCATCTTTCGCGTTTGCTTTTGGTTCTTGCTTGACTCCAAATGTGTTGGCACTTTCAGAGTATACTTCTTCCTCCTTTGTATCGGCTCTGCCCAAGCACTGATTACGATGGGGGTACCGTCCAAATCGCTCCAGCACCTCGGTGTGCTCGGTGATCGAGCGGATGTTGTTTTGTGCAAAATCAGCGGCAGGACCTTCCCTGGGCTCCATCGTCTGCCGTCGCCATTTCTCATCCAGATCCTGCGCCAGCCTGTGCGACGGCAGGTGCTCGCTGTGCACCAAGGGCATGTTGAGCCACATCCAGTACTTCCTGTTCGCCACGCTCGGCTGCTCGAAGAGCTGAGGATGGCTGGCCAGTGTGCTCCGCACGAGAGTCCAAGCGAGACGGTCGTAGTGATTATACACCAAAGGCAGGTCGTGCCGCTGGCGGAACATGTTGCGCGGCATCTGATCCAGCAGTAGCGCCAGTGCGAGCAGGGTGGAAGCGCCCTGGCTCTCAGAATCCTGCCGGGCTCGGTTCACTTCGGCCAGGAATGGAGCAACGACTGCATCCACGTGTCCGAGGTCATCATCGTAAGCTGTGAAAGGCGGCAGCTCGAGCTCAGACGGCGCGATACTGGCCAGAGCTGGCCCAGCGACCGCTCGGCATTCTCCATCAAAGGCGTCCTTCTCTTCGGGCGAGAGGCCGAAGGAGAACCATCGCTTCAACGACTGCTGATTGGCTGGTTCGTTGGCGTCTGCTTGGCCTCGATACCACAGCGCATGCAACTGGGTGTACAGACTGTGGTTGAAGAGATCTGGCCGGAGCTGGAAGGCGTGCGCAGGGGTGGCCATGGCTGATGAGAAGCCTCGACGTCGGAGTGTTGTCAGGGCGAGCGGCAGGAGGAAAGCTCTGGACAGCATGGCGTTCTGGTGCAATCGTGTCTGCTCAAGGATGCACGTGTGTACGGGTGTTTCCCCAAAGTCTATTCACGCTGGACCTTCAACGCTGTGGATCAGCGGGACGTGTTCCGTTCGCAACTTTGGCGCTGCGTAGGAAGAGGTTATTATGTGAGGTCCCAAGCGACCGACTTTCACTCCTGGTCAAGCGGTCCGCGCACGAGCCACGTCCAGTCAAGCGACGAGACCATCAAACTGCTCACCGCGCTGCATGCAGGTTTCGGATACGGACCTCACCGCTGAAGAAGAGATATGTGTGGAAGAGGAGTGCACATTGATAGTACACAGCGAGCTATATATGGCGTCACATTGCTTTCGTTCAACCGAAAAGCGCATCCCCGAGTCTGATCGACACGGTCTTGGTTTGCGTGTCTGTATTCATCAGCATTCGAGCGAGGTTTTGCGATGAGAAGTGTAGACTTACAATTGTCAAGCGCCGCCTCGCCGAGCTCGCGGCCGAGACCGGACTCCTTGTAGCCGCCGAATGGCATCTGGTGGTGGAGAGTCTGGAGGGATGTCAATATAGCTACATCGCTGCCATATAGTCCCGGACGCTTACGTTGTAGCTGTTGACCCAGACAGTGCCTGCCTTGAGTGCGTTCGAGACCTCGATGGCGGTGTTCAGGTTCTTGGTGTGGACGGCAGCGGCAAGGCCGTAGGTGGTGGAGTTGCCGACGCGGATGGCCTCCTCCTTGGTCTTGAACTTGGAGATGGAGCACACGGGGCCGAAGATCTCCTCTTGCACGATCTTCATGTCCTCGGTGACGTTGGAGAAGATGGTGGGCTCGATGAAGTAGCCCTTGTCGCCCTTGCGCTCGCCACCAATCTCAACCTTGGCACCGGACTCCTTGCCCTCCTTGATGTAGCTGCGAGAACAGTCAGCTCGACTCCCATTGCGGTGTGATGGAGAGTGCATACTTCATGATGCGGTCGAACTGGACCTGCGAGACCTGCGGGCCCTGGAAGGTATCCTTCGCGAATGGGTCGCCAACCACGTTCTTGGACGCCCGCTCCTTGAACTTCTCGACGAACGTATCGTAGATGCTTTCTTGCACGTAGATGCGGGAACCGGCGCAGCAGCACTGGCCGTGGTTGAAGAAGATGCCGAAGTTGACCCAGGAGATGGCGTTGTCGATGTCAGCATCCTCGAAGACGATGTTGGGCGACTTGCCACCCAGCTCCAGGGTGACCTTCTTCAGGTTGGAGCCGGCGGCAGCCTTCATGATCTGGCGACCGACCACGGTGGAGCCAGTGAAGGCGACCTTGTCGACGTCCATGTGCGATGCAATGGCGGCACCTGCGACCTTGCCGAAACCGGAGATGATGTTGACGACACCTGGAGGGAAGCCAGCCTCCTTGATGAGCTTGGCCGCAACAAGACCACCAAGAGGAGTCTGCTCTGCGGTCTTCAGGACAACAGTGTTGCCGCAAGCGACCGCCGGGCCAATCTTCCATGCCCACATGAGCAGGGGGAAGTTCCACCTGCAGCAGGTCAGTCATGCATTGACCGTATGTGGACGGGGACGTAAGCTTACGGGATGATCTGACCGCAGACACCGATGGGCTCCTTCCTGATGTAGTTGAAGGTGTCGGGAGTCGTGTCCATGACCTTGCCCTCGATCTTGTCTGCCCAGCCACCGTAGTATCGCAGGCAACCGGCGCACATGCTAATATCGACCTTGGCCATGCTGACGGCCTTGCCGTTGTCCAGGGACTCCACGGACGCGAGCAGATCGAGATTCTTCTCGAACAGGTCGGCCAGCTTCACCAGCAATCTACCGCGGTTCTCCGGCGTCTCCTTCCGCCACGGGCCCTCGAAGGCCTTGCGTGCCGCTGCCACTGCGATGTCGACATCCTTCTCGGTGGCCTCGTGGACCGAGGTGATGACCTCCTCGGTGGTGGGATTGATGACCTCGAAGGTCTTGCCGTCGACGCCTTTCACGAACTCATTGTTGATGAACCTGTGCTGCCATTAGCCACGGTCGACGTCCGGTGGGAAGCATTTCGTCATCACTTACAGGCCGGTCGGCTGCTCGTACTTGCCGGTCGTCGGCGTCTCGAGTTGTACGGAAAGATCAGACATGGTGATGATGAGGTGTTCGAGTTGGGTGTGGTGAAGGTTGCGTGGTGTATCAATCGCTCAGCGACAGTTGAACTGGGCGACCGAGGGAGTGGGCGCAGGTGGGGTTATGTATGACGAGACCCTGCACTTCCAGTGAGCAGGACCGCGGTGCCGCTCACAGGAATGGGCTGGCGATCCTCGCGACAAGCCCCGACGATCTCCACCTTGAGGTAGCGTGTGGGAGCAGCTCCACTCGTCCATGGCCTCTACGCTCACATGGATACTGTAAGCGCCAATCGGGGGCCTTGGTGGGCATCTGTGAATGTCCTCGGCGGACTGGATGGCGCTGCGGAGGGCTAGTGAGGGGGCGAATGGATGCGGGGAAAGCTGTCTGACGACGGCCGGCGGGCGGCAGGCAGGACGAGGCATGCAGAGGCGCGGAGTCTGTCTGAGCGCAGCAGCGGGTGGTGTGCCAAAAGTGTGCGTGGTGTTATCACCGGGATGCTGATCGCGTCGCTGCCCTGGAGGTCCTGCGTCGACCCGGCCGTGGGCTCATCGTCAGCCGCTCACCTCATCTCGGCCTGACAAATGCAGCTCCAACAATGTGGATGCCAGCTGTCCCCCTTCCATGCTTGTGAGGTTCTTGCCACCAGCTCGGCTGTTGCTGTCGCGAGGCCACTTGGCCCCGGGTCAATCGCGGGGCCAGAAGATGCTGGACGATGCAGGACGTCTCGACTGACCTTCCTCCGCGACGCCTCGGCTGGTCAACTGTAATCACGACGCGACCGTCTGCCCAGGTGCATGTAGGTGCAGGTCCGTGACGGTGCAGGTGCCTGTACCTTGGGTCGGAGATAGTTCGTCAACTCGAGCAGCCGCTGGCGGGTGCGGGGTGCTTTGGTGGGGCAGAGCGAAGAGTTTCAGGTGAGCTCGAAACGTGGACGATCTAGGCCGGCCAGCGTCTGAGCAGTACAATTGAAGCAGTGGAGCCATCCAAGGGCCTCATCAGCCTCATCAGCCTCATCAGCATGGCCGGTCCCTGCTATTATTATTATCACTATCATTGTCATGCTTTGCGGGCAGTGTGGTGCGGGAGGCCCCACGACATCGTCTCGAAGGGACGGTCCGACGTGAGTGTCCGGAGTGGGTGGGCGTAACGAGGACGGGTCTGTCCACGTTGGAGTGGCAAGGCTGACAGCTTGTTCGAGAAGAATGAGCTGACGTTACGAGCGCACGGACGAGCTGTTGTCAGGTTGAAAGCACACTTGGTGCTCCGGCAAGGGCGTGGGAGCTGTCAGCGACACGTGTAGTCGTGGTCAGTCGATAGTATGGACATGGTCGAAGCGAGTGGGCGGCGTTGTTGGAAGCGAGTAGTCCATTTATTGATGCGCGGTACGGGCGCACTCATGCTTAGCCCCGCCTGACCAACTGTGCCTCCTTCGTCTTCTCCCGCGCTCTCAGCTGCTTGTTATTGCAGGCTCCCTTGCGAGCGACAACCGGAAACGCCTTGGAGCTCGCATAGTGTTACAGTCTGAAGCCCGAGCCATTGAGATATTGGGAGTCGCAGCGATTCACAGATCCAGCCATGAGCCAGGTAGTCGGAATGTCCACTCGGGTCTAGCCGGCGTTCACAAGACCTCGTCGCCGTCGGTCTGCATGACAGCCTCGCCGCCGTTCGTCGCAGCAGGCTGAGCGGAGCCGTTGGTTGCATCGCCGTTGGGCGCGCCGAAGTAGTCCGCCATCTCCGCGTCGAGCTCGTCCGACGTCTTGGCCTTGGGCTTGCCCGCGCGCCCGCTCTTCTTCTTCTCACCCCTCGCCTTGGGCGCACCTGGTGCAGCAGGCTTGGCGGCGGCGGTCTTCGGGGCGTTGGCCTTGGTGTTCTCCTTCGCAGCATTCTTCGGCTTGCTGAGAGAAGTTAGCCCATGTCCGACATGTTCGATGGACGGCAAGACCACGTACGCCATGCGGTCCGCCATCGTCTTCGCCTGCTTGATGGCTGCAGCAGTGTCGCCCACGATCTCGACCTGCCTTCGTCAGCCTCACTTCAACTAGTTTGGGTGGCTAGAGCATCATACCCTCATCGCCTTGTCATCCACCTTGACACCGTTGAACTGCTTCTGGGCCTCCAGTGCCTTGGATGGCTTGCTGAAGATGACGGTTGCCTCGCCACGGCTGCGTCCGGTGGGTCCGTACGCGAGAAGCACCTTCTTAACAGCCCCCACAGCCTTAGTGAAGAAGTCCTGATCACCGACACTCGTTAGTTGGCTTCTGATGTGAAAGTCTATAGCTTGCGCGCGGCAGCCGGGTCGTTCGAGAGTCGGAGCATCATTGGCAGGAGAAGACGCTTGCGCGCGGCAGAGTCAGTGAGCGTACGGTCCAGCAGCATGTCCGTCACCCCAGCCCACGAGCTTGGCTGCGAGCTGTAACGGCGTAGTGTGGGAAGCCAAGGCCATCAGGGACATCAGAGATAACGTGACATCCGCTGGCGCAGAGCCAATGGAGTGTGCACGACATCACTGGTACCACAATGGGCGCAGTGACTCATCGCCGGCTTGCCAGCGACCCAACCCGCGGCGCCGCGAGGTGCAGCGCGCGCGCTCACAGGCGGCATGAGGCGTACGCTGTCCTCTGTGTCCCGCTGCTGGTACAGTGCTCACTGATCTCTGCTCGTCGCCTACCATCGTCTGCACCTCATGCTACGCATCTGCTTGCCAGGCGGAGCGTTCATGATGAGGTTTATGCAGGAGGTTCATGGGCCCGACAGCTTGTGCACGAAAGCGCCTCTGCACAATGCTCTTGCCATCAATTCTTCCGGCCAAGGTTACGAGGACTTGCCAGAGAGTGCGGTCCATACGCGCACTTCACCGAGATGTTGCGCCAACAGGGAGCCAGGATTTCCGACTGAGTCAACGTACCTTGAGCTGAGTCTCAGTGATGTCAAACGGCAGGTTGCTGACGATGATCTTGCTGTCCCCGTATGGTACAACAGCGGGGGCAGTGGGGGCGTTCCTGGGCGCCTTGGTGCTCTTCTGGATGCCACCGACGGGCGCTGCAGTGGTCGGCTTGGCCTTGTTGACTGTGCGGGGGCGACGCTCGCGCTTGTTGCCGCGGCCGCCGGACTTGGCGCCGCTCTCAGTCATGATCGCGTCGAGGGACTGGTCGAGCTTTCCAGACATGTCGGAGTGTATTGTTGGGTTGGTGTGAAGAGGTTGTATTGGTGGTGGTGATGGTGACTTCGGCGCGCGAAGTGGCCTTTGTGCTGCTGACTGCGTTGAAATTGGCTGAGCCGGTCAAGGTGAGCTCCTTGATCTCACACGTGAAGAGCTTGGCTCGTGGTGGGTGACGTTGTTGTCGAAGCCTTCGTGTTGAGAAGGCTGCTAGCTGGCTGGGGCTTGCAAGGTTGGGTCGCGGTGTCGATCGCGCGCGGTGACGATGGCGGAAGTCGCGCGGATGTGGGCTGCGTTGGTCGCGGTCGCGTGGATGATGGAGCGCGACGCTATTGATGAAGTTGGTTTGTCTTTGGGGTGGGCGATGTTGATGAACGAACGCGCGGGTGGACAGAGCAGTAGAACGAAAGGAGCAGCGGGCGCAGCCTTGCGCTAGCCCGAAGCAGAGCCGCGTATGCCAAACCGCTGTGGTCACGACCTCGACACTCTTCACTCGCAGCCAGACAAACATTCCGTCGTCTTCGCTTAGTCACATGCACCTACATGGACGTGTGAGAGAAGGCGAGAGTAGGCGCTCTCTCTGACTGCCTGCGTGTAGATCCTGCTGAGGACTCGGGCAAAGGGTTCTGCATTTAATGGCATTATTGTTGGTCCGAGTCGCACTCGCAGTGCCGGCTCGCCAGACTACTCGTGCCAGCTACATGTAGGTGTACTACATGTATCCATGCCTCGGAATAATCGATGTGATTGCACTTCCGTAGGCCGTGTCGCTATCATCGTCGGGGTGTGCATCATGGAGCGCAAGGGCCCGAGAACATGAGGGGCGACCTATCGACATCACTGGACTACACCCTCGATGTTCGCCCACGGAACTCGGGAGACCAAAAGATCGGGGGGCTTGTTAGGTGGTGGGTAGATAGCATACCGATGGTTGCGACATCTCAACGTTCTGCGGCGGGAAGCCAAGAATCAAAGAAACTAGACATTCGGGAGACGGATAGCTCAATGGCAACTGAGCCGGGCAATCAGAGACGGTTCCCACCCTTCCTGCTCCACGCATCAGCACACCCCTCACAACCCGCCAAATCGTGTCGTCGAATGAGCGAGTCTGTGGCCAGGCAGCGAGCGCACTCACTTATTGATACCAAATTTCTCGTACGGAAACCCCTCAAGACTATGCAGCAGGGTCCCATACCCGTCCCCGACCTCGCCCGGCGCCGCCTCCCCCTCTGCGCCCGTGTACTCGCCCATTGTACCCGCCAGGATCGAATCCTCCTTTCCCTGCATGAGCTCCAGCAATTCGGGATGCGGACACCACACCACCTGACACCCCGCTCTCCTTCCCGCCTCCACGCCGGGGACAGAGTCTTCGAATACCAGCGCCTCTTCCGGCTTCACCTCCGGCTTCCCTTCCCTCCTCAACCGCACATTGACAGTCTCCAGCGCCAGCAAGTATATGTCCGGTGCCGGCTTCCCCCTTCCGACCGGTATCCGCGCATCGTCCCCCAGGACTCTATGCTCCTGCTCAAACACCTCAAATAGCTCCCCGAGATGCCCTGTCTTGAGCTCAAAGTTGCCCTTGTGACTGCTCGTCGCCAGCGCCATCTCCACGCCCCTCTCTCGCAACCCCTTCAGCAGATCCTCCACCCCAGGCAAAGCTTTGCACTCGGGGAACAGCTCCTTCTGCATCTCCGTGACTCTCTGCATGTACACGTCCCTCGACACAGGTAATTGCGCCCACTCCTCGAAGATCTTGCCCGCTTGGGGGCCAGGTCGGCCTTGAAGTTGGGCTTTGATGTTCCAGGGGAGTGAGGGACGGCCGTAGTCGTGCAGGACAGCGTTGGTGCAGAGAGTATATTTGTCCTCGCTGTCGAGGAGGAGGCCGTCCATGTCGAAGAGGCAGGCGCGTATCGGGGGTAGGGGTTGCGGGAGCGGCATTGTGAGGATCTGCGACCAATGTGCAAGAGCGCCGTTGATGGGATCAGGCAGTGGTGTGCAGGGGTATTGTTGCGATCGCGTAGGATTTGTTTGAAGATGACGAGGTGGATGCAGGAACGAGCGATCGGCCAACCTGGAAGTGGGATGCCGTGTGGGGTATATCGATTGGCTCCGAGATGGCCCGACACAGATGGTCAAGAACAGATCAATGGGCTCGAGGGGGAACGAGAGATCTTGTGTTGGAGGCTGTCGCCCAGTCTTGATGGATCGAGTGCCTTGAGGATGTTGCGGGGCCGTGTAATGTCAAGGGGGCCCGTCGATCCAAAGCCATCGCCGTCCACAGCTCTGTATGCCTGTTGCCGCTGATCGCTCGTGACCTGGCCCATGTTCACCAAACGCCGCGCTACCCAAACCCAGAGCCAGTTGCAAGCTCGATCTCAACTCTTCAACGCTTCCAGTCGCCCCCGCATCTGCGCCAGCATCTCTTCCGAGTCCAGATCCTCCTCCTCCGCCTCCTCGGGCACCCGCTGCACAGGCTCGCTCGGCGTGGCCTGACTCGGCATCCGCTCCATCAGCACCTCGCTCAGCACCTTGTCCACCTCGCTCTCCGCCTCCTCGTCGCCGTCCTCCAGCAGCCCGTCCTGGTCCAACGTATCACTCACCATCTCCTCCATGATCCCCGCTTTCACCAATTCCTGACTCAGCTCCCGCATCGTGCCCATCAACTCCGGTAACCGGACGAGAGTGTTGACGTCCTTCATGATGCCGGTGCTGTTCTTGATGCTGCCCTCGATCTTGCGCATGGCGAATGCTTCGTTGACCTGCATCCCCACGCTTGCCAACGTCGCTTTCGATGTCGCCAGTCGCTGCTCCTGTTTCCGCACCCGCAGCAGTTCGCGCGCGAAGATGCGCGTCTCTTGCCGGGCTTGTGCGGCGCCGGAGGGGTTGCGCTGGGCGCGTTTCGAGGCTTGCAGGATGAAGGTGCGCGTCGTGGACTCGAGAGCCTTGAGGTTGACGAGGTCCCGGTCAAGCTTGCGGGTGTTGCTGCGGAGGAGGGCGTTGCATTTGCGTTTCTGCGTATTATCTGTCAGCCTGGCGATGGTGTTGGGGGAGTGGATGTCGTGCCTGCTCCTCCGGGGAGGGGCCATAGAAGAAGCGCCTGGTGGCGTCCATGGCGGTCAACTCTCAGGACTGGTGTGTGCTTGAGCCCACGGATGAAGTCAGTCCGATTCTCTTGATTAATGCAGCTACCTGCAAGACGCTCGCGATCTATGGTATAAGGCGGCAAGGCAGCAATGACGAAAGCGCGGCGGGGGGTTGTGCTGCCGACCTCCGCAGTCGCCAACGATTGTGGAACGAACGAGCCGATGAGGCGTAGAGAGTCGGACACCTAGGGAAGACGTTAGCTACACGGCACCAGCCACGTCAACAACTCCGACCCACGATAGACCCATCGCAGCATCGCACGCGAGTCAAGATCGGCATTGTGCCAGACGCCCCACGGAGGTGCAGGTCGCGTAGCCGCAATTTTCGAAGCTTCGAGACAGCAAACACCGCCTCCAGCCCTACTTGACCGCGACGAGCTTCACCCCCTGTAGCGGCATAGCAGCACAACAACACCCCACCCTCCCTCCCGCTTCACACCATCCAACACGATGGAGGTCCCCAAGACGACGGACACGGCCATGCAGGGCAAGACCATCACGCCCGAGGGTGAGCAGGCAGCCGCACCCCACAGCCCCATATCGACATTCCATAGACTAATAAAGATATGGCGTAGTCACATGGGCCCAACGCTCCTCCGCCTCGGACGCGGAGAAGAACCACGTCTTCCTCACCATCT
>JAWDJV010009516.1:0-35347 GCA_033119285.1 Teratosphaeriaceae sp. CCFEE 6253
CTGGTGCCAATGTAGTTGTAGGCCGTGCACTCGGCCGTGCGATCGCAGAGGTTCGTGCAGTCTTGATAGCTCGGCTCTGCAGTCTGCCGCTTCTTCTTGCTCGGGGGGGCAGGGTTGAGTACCGTGCCCACGTATGCAATACCACAGCTCACATTGTAAGTAGCCCCGTAGTCGCTCGCGCAGACTGTCTCCTGCGTGCTTCCGCATACTGCTGCCGTGCTCGACGGACATGGTGGCGCTGGCGGGGCGGTTGTACTGGATGCCGTACTGGAGATAGCCGTGTCGGTCATCCAGTATACGGAAGTCGTGGTAGTACCTCCAGTAGAGGTCGTGCTCCGTGAGCTGTTGTACCCCCCGGATGGTGGGCTGGCGTATGTCGACGTCTTGAAGCAGGAGGTCGTGTCGCTGGGAGCCGACGTGTACGTGCCGACCGAACTCTTGAGGCTACACGCGCCAGCGCCGTTATCTCCGCTACCAAGGTAGGTGAATCCTGCGCATTTCTGCTGGGCATCACAGGCAGCAAAGCACGCCCCGAACCCGCCACTGAAGACTGGGACCGTCATGAAGGTCAATCCAGTATTGTCAGACTTACAGTGTACAGCGTACACAGCCCCATTGGTGACATCCATGTAGGATGAATTGCAGGCGGGAGTAGGTATACTGCTAGCGGACGTCGTGGTTGCTGAGCTGGCAGATGTGACGGTGAGTATCCCTGTGGTAGGACCAGCAGCACTTGATGTCGTTTCGCTTGGAGAAGCCAGGCTGCTTCCGGACGCAGTCGAAGACGCCGAGCTGCTGCTAGACGCGGTCGAAGATACCGTGCTGCTGCTGGATGAACTAGATGTAGTACGAGATGACGACACGGTCGAAGATACCGTACTGCTGCTGGATGAACTAGACGTAGTCCGAGCTGACGACACCGTCGAAGAGACCGTGCTACTGCTGGACATAGTAGACCGGGTACTGCTCGCGCTGCTGCTGGAGCTGCTGCTCTGCGCGTTCGCCGGACGCAGCACGGTCGTAAGGAACGCGGACTCGTGGCCGGCAGCCATCACACCGGTGGTATACTGGTTCTTGTAGTAGCACGTCCCCCCGACGTAGGTCACCCCGATGCAGTGGAACGCGGTCTGCGCGGCGCAGGCGTTGATGCAGGTCGGGAAGTCGGGCTGGTTGTCGCTGCCGGAAGCTCCGGGGACGGAATCCATATCGCAGAGGATGGTGTACTGAACGCCCGTGGTGTCATTATAGGTTGTGCCGTTCGACCCCGGGCACTGGATGGCGGAGGGAGCTTTGGATAAGACCCCGGCAACGTTGTCCGCAGTGCCCGGCGCGTAAGTGACCTCGGCGCTGCTCTTGAAGTAGCAGACACCGCCATTGCCTGGGTGGTATTTGTTCCACGTCCAGCCCGTACAGCTCGTCTGGTTGTCGCACGCCGACATACATTGTGTGAAGTCTCCGCTCCCGTACACCTGGCTGGCGAAACTTCCACCAGTGGTATCCGACGAACAACGGATCGTATAGTTCTTGCCGTTGCTGTCCGTGAGCTGCGTGTTGTTCAACGCCGGTGGGCAAACGACTGTAGAGCTGGGCGAGGCGGAGCTCGAGACGGAGGACGCCATGCCCGTGGTCGAGGACGAAGCTGAGCCGGGACCGGCTACGGAGCTCGAAGATCCGGAGGTGACCGCACTGGACGAAGTCGAAGGCTGTGCGACGAAGCCAGCGACGTACAGCGCTGGGTTGGAGCCTACTGGCGCAGTGGGACTGGAAGGGCCGTGCTTCAGATAGCACACCCCTCCTCCTCCGGTACCCGGCGCCCAAGTGAAGGCCGCACATCCAGTCTGGCTGTTACAGAACGACTCACATTGCGTGTAGTTGCCACCAGAGAAGACACGATCCACGAAGGACCCACCAGTGCTGTCGGAGCCGCAGTAGATCGCATACGTGACGCCGTTGGCATCGATCGAGGCGGTTTGATTCTGGCACACAGCTGATGCCGAAGGTGAGCCTTGAGAGCTGGTCGAGGAAGACGAGGTCTGCGTCTGGCTGCTCGTTGAGGAAGAGCTCGATGTCGTTGTCGCTGTGCTCGATGGAGGTGCTGTGCTTGGTCTAGACGTCGAAGAAGCAGATTGGAAAGTTCCACCATCAACACTCGATGAGGTACTGCTAGAGCGGCTGCTCACCGAGCCTGTCGAACTAGTCGACGTAACGCTGCTGGACGAGGATATTGAGGTGCTTGATGTGATGGAGCTTGTTGACGTCCTCGAGGTGGTCGTTGAAGGCGCTGTACTTGGTCTTGTCGAGGAAGATTGGAATGTCCCACCGCCGTTACTTAGCGAGGACGTCGAGGTCGAGGACGACGAACCGCTGCTTCCGGATGCAGGACCGGCGATCCTCAGCCCAGCATTGGTGGCGCCATTGTAGACGAAGCCTCCCACGCTGTTCTTGAGATAGCACGTGCCAGCGATGTTGCCGCCGGTGAAAGAGACCGCCACGCATCCAGACACGCCGTCACATATCTCTAAGCAGTTTTCGAAGCTCGTGGCGGACTGTGTGCCACTATCGCCCAGACCATACGAGCCGCCATTGTAGTCAGAGCCACAGGCGATAGTGTACCCCTGATTGTTGGCATCGGTCCAGGTCGTGCCATTGGCGCCGGGACAGATCGCTGGCGTCCCTGACGCTGCTGTTGAGGATGTGGTCCGCGACGATACAGGCCCGGTGTACGCCGAGGAACCGATACTGTCAGTCGAAGCACCCATGCCTGCATTGACTCCGCTGCTGGTTCCGCTTGGCGTGGCTGCTGGGAGGCTTGTGGTGTAGGACGAGCTTGCCTGGCCGTTTGGCGGCATCTGGTACACCTTGATCGAATTGATCTGCCAGTAAGCCTGCGTGAAGTTCGACGGGTTGTTCCCGACGAAATTCACGCACGAGTCCAAGCTGCTTGCTCCTGGGGTCTGCGGACACTGGGGATAGCTTCCTGAGTAGACTTCGCCAGCCCAGGCGCCACAGAAATCAGTGTTGATGATGATGCTCATGTTCGCGAAATGCGACTTGATGTTGCAAGAGTAGCCACCGCCGCTCTGCATGTTCACGGCCAGCGTGCCGAACTTCGATGTATCAGGAGCGCCGTTGGTGATGCTTGCAGGGATGCCGCCGCGCGGGAAGAACCAAGTTTTGATGTAGTTTGCCGTCCACTCGGTCGCATACACACCGCCGCCATTCTTATTGAGTCCGTCGCCGTAGTTATTGGGAATCTTGCTGTTGTTAAGCAGGGTACCGCAGCCCGAGTTGCCGTTCGCATCCTTGTCGCAATTCGAGGTCTGGAAGGTGCCAGTCTGGCCAGCTCCGTTGATCGTGCAGCCCGGGCTGGTGTGCAGCGAGACCGAGTCGGAAAGATCGGTGTTGACCCCCTCGATGATGTCTATCTCGCCGTTGGACGGCCAGTCAGGCCCAAGTAGCCAATAGGCTGGCCAAGTACCGCAGCCCCAGGGCATGTGCAACAGATCGAGGATGAAAAGACCATTGGTATATGTATTGTCGCTGATGAGTCGTACCGCCGGTCTGCCTGGTCCACCATTCGGCCATTGATTGGTAGTGTCAACGCTGATGACTGCAGTATTGCCTGGAGTTGTGACGAAGCCGTTCTGTTGGGCGACTGTCTGATTGACATATCTGCGCACGCGTTATAAGCTGGAGCTTCCTCTCGCGATGGCGAAACTTACTGTACGTGGCCATAGGTAGGATCATAGGACTTGAGCGAGTCAGCGACAATCGGCTCGCCGAGACTTCAGGGAGCTGCTTACGCTGTAGAAGTTGAACTTATTGAAGAAGACGGAGGGCTCGTAGTCGTCGACTAGTTGATATGCCCCCGAGTAGGGCGCGCCATTGCCTGTGAAGAGGGTAGCACCTGGGATGCTCTGCGCTATGGCGGTTGCCAGGAAAGACAGCGCGCAGAGCACAGTCGTCCCCGAAAAGAATGGCGAGGACTGCATCGTGCCGTGTAGAAAGAGAAGGGACCGATATCCGGATGGGAGGTTGTTGACCTCTCCTCTGATAGACCCACAGAAGACAAAACAGTGTCGGCTCAGGGGGCTACCATCGACGCGTTGTTGTCGGCCTACATTGCATTCCACGATCGGCCCGGCCACGCAGCCTGATATACACACCGTCCGGCATGACTTGGCACACTCAAGGCATGTTCGCGCTTACACCGCGGAGGCGACGCATTTGTTCTCGTCGGCGGCACCGTGAAGTCGGATTTGGGTCGATCGCGAGCTACGCGCAGAGGCCGGTGCAGATGAAAGAAGTCGAGCGGCGTGAGGCGCAAAGCCATCACGAGTATGTCATGCGGTGCGTGAGGCGGGCCTGCGCTCGCTTGCGACATGGTCGTTCGATGAGTGTGCCTTCGGCAACGGCGACAGTGAGATCGGGTGTACACGTCCACGGTGCAATGCACGGAGCCGACGATGAGGTGGGAAGATGGAAGCAATCCACGCTAGCGATTCACGAGGTCACATGACCGTATACCACGAGAGGCACATTCAACGCGCGAACTAAAACCCCAGTATGTAGTCCCATATTGAGACCCGAGCCTTTCGACGGAACCATTCGAGACACTCACGCATAGAACACCCCGCCCCCTCACGGGTACTCGAACAGCGCCACCGTCTGACAAAACCCATTCGGACTCCTCGCCTGCGGCACGACAGCCACCTGGTCAATCTCCACCATATTCTGCGCGGCCTTAGTGTTGAGCGCGTAGATGTAGATGCCCTCGCTCTGGTCCAGGCCGACGACGAACTG
This sequence comes from Teratosphaeriaceae sp. CCFEE 6253, assembly GCA_033119285.1. Classification (NCBI taxonomy): domain Eukaryota; kingdom Fungi; phylum Ascomycota; class Dothideomycetes; order Mycosphaerellales; family Teratosphaeriaceae; species Teratosphaeriaceae sp. CCFEE 6253. The sequence goes on from JAWDJV010009516.1 coordinate 4,804, forward strand.
CTGGCAGTTCTCCGTGATCAGGCAGCCCTGGTCGTAGTTGTTGAAGAAGGAGTACAGCCCGGCGCCGTAGACGAAGATGTAGGTGCTGTTGAAGAAGTACAGCCCGTACGTCTTGTAGCAGACGGCGATGAAGCACTCCTTGAACATGGGGTCGGAGTAGGTGCTGGCGGGCTCGAAGGGCCCGAAGGGGTCAATGGCGTTCGGGTTGTCCTGGGCATACCTATTGCGACGGTTGTTAGCCGTTGAAGCTTGTTGGTGCGTGTCAAGTTCCCAGCACTCACATCGTCTCGCTCTGGATGACGCCCATGTAGATGTCCTTCGCGTTGGCAATGTTGTAGTTGTACAACATACTGTGCTCAAATGCGGTCCCGTACATCATGACCGGGCCTTGGCTTTCAATCAGCACGCCACGGCCGTTGTAGATATCAATCTGATTGTGGTCAAACAGATCAAGCTCGTGATCAGAGACCCAGCCCCAGTTGTTCGACATGATCAGCGAGCCGGTGTGGGTGATATGCAGCAGCAGGAACGAGCCAATACACGCCTTGTTGGCAGCGTGCTGCACGTTCGGCTTCTTGGTGCATAGATCGGATTGCAGCAGTGTGCCGTTCGAGCCGCCGATGCGCCAGTGCGTGTCCCACATGCCGGTGGATGTCGGAGTCGCGCCGGCGAGATTCCACTCCACCATGATCGCGCCTGGGCAGGCCCCGCGAGTCTCAAACACGATCTCGATAATCTCAGTCGTGCCGCCGGTGTCACCACGCTGGCCAACCCGGAATGCCGGGACAGGGTTCTGTGCGTCCTGCCAGACTGGGCTGCTTCCGTCGACCATGAACAACGGCCAGATCTCGCCCTGGATCTTGATGTTGTTCGGAATGGTGATGGTGTTGCGGATCAGGTAAGCACCGTGGTCCTGAAGAGCCAGTGTCAGTCTCCGTCTTCAGCATTTCTAGGCCAACAAGACACTCACGATATATGCAATCTGGTCCGGCTTGATGCTGTTCAAGAAGTTCTGCAAGCACTGCGTGTCGTCTGTGATACCGTCACCGGCACATTTGCCCGTAGTCAGGATCGAGATGAACTTCTCCACCGGCACACCCTCGTACTGAGGCCGGCTGCGCTCCCAGATATTGCCATCGGGATCCAACAGGCTGGCACTTTTCGGTGGCGCGCCCGCTGGCTGTTGCACCCGCGCGTACCGGGCGGTCGGCTCCCAGCAAGTCAGATTGTGGATGACCTCCTCCGCCTCGTACGCAGAGTAGACCCATCCTTGGAGCCAGCTGGCGACACGCTGGTTGCCATCGAGCAGGCTGGTGTCGTTGGGATACTGCACGGCCGGGTTGGTATTGACGAAGTTGACGTTATCGAGGATCAAGGTGCCGGCAGCGTTTGGCGTGCTGTTCGCCGAGAAGGAGGTGACGATGCCATATTGGCAGTTGTTCATGACCGAGTCCTGGAGGATGATCGAGCCCGTAGCAGGGACCTCGCCGCCTTGTGACATGTCCAGGCCGATGCCGCACTCGTTGAAAGTGAGTGACTTATACAAGAACACCCAGTCCCAGTTCTGGAAGATGCCAGTCTCGCAGCGGTTGAAGGTCAGGTTGCGGACCGTGAATTGCTGGTTGCCGCTGAAGAATCCAACCCCTCCGCCGTTGAAGATGAGGTCTTCCATGAAGCCACCCGAGCCATTGTCCATGAAAATACCGAATTGCTGGTTGCCATCTCCCAGTGTGCCTTCCACCATGTTGAAGACGATATTCTGCAGACTAGTCGCCTGTGCCACCTGCCAATGGAGACAATGCTGCGCCTGTGTCGGAGGGACGGCTGTGATATCGAGGACGAAATTGCGGATCTGCCGGTAGAAGTTGTTCTGGTTGGTCCACCAGGAATAGCCGTATGGCAAATACACGTCCGAGTCGAAGAGTCCGATGCCGTAGAAATTGGGCGTGGCTTTGATCGTTGGGAGATTGTTCGCATCGCCGATGAATTGTGTGTAGTAGTACTGGACGATGGGATTGCTGATCAAGTATGTCCCAGGAGGAAAGTATATCTTGCGAGCATTGTGTTAGCAAAAGTATCAAACACTCGCAAAGGTGAAATGCAGTAGTGGACGTACGATTGCGGGCGTCGTAGTCTGGCTATCGCACCCTAGGCCGCAACGATTGCCATCTACCGTGGCATTGTTGATAGCGTACGTGTCGTCTGTGACGCCATCTCCTTTCGCACCATAGTCCAACACGTTTCGCCACAAGATGTACGACGCATTGTTACCGTAAGCGACTTTGCCTTGTCGTTTGATCTGCGACATCCAATACGTCCCACCAGACCCGTAGCGCTTCTCGTGCATGTGCGTGCCCGCAGGAGCTTCGGTCTCGTCGAGGAGATGGTGGAACTTCTGGATGGGTCCGATACCCGGCGTGTCGAGATCTGTGAGCTCGACGCTGAGTTCCAGTGGCGATAAGGCCGGGATCTGCAGATCTGCTCGTACGCTGGGGAGCCATAGTGAAAAGACCGAGAGGAGAAGGAGCGTGAGGCAGACGGATCGCGCCTGGGAGAGCGTCATGGCGCGGTCTTCGATACGGATGGACCGGTAAGCTGCCTACAGTCGTGCCACGGCAAAGCTATGGCGAGAACGATGAAGCGTAATGACAGACTTGGGTGTACAAGCGTGGCATCGAGCAGAGCCAGCCATCATGGCGCGCGACGCGTCCCTGTTTCTTAATGTCCGTCTGGAATGTATGTGGCGTGGCCAAGCCTAAGGACTTCTGACCTGCCAAGCGCATACCACGCGCACTGGAAGGCACTGATTTGCTGGTTGATCGTGTCCATGCGTACGTAGCAGTCCTCTTAGCCACCACGCTCACGACGCTGCACTCGCGGTCCTATCCTGATCGCTCACCCCGGTGGCTTCGCGTGTCTTTGTCTCGCACAGACACAGGGCAGCATTCGAACCGAAGGCTCAGCAGGCTCCTCAACCCCTCGACGGTCCCCCCAAGCCCATCCGTTGCTCCCTCGCCGCCTTCAGCTTCGCCGCGCGTGCTTGCTGCGCCATATTCGAATCTTGCTCCTCGGTCGCGTCGTCGACGGTGCTGTTGCTGGAGTCTCGCGAGCTGTCCATCTCATCTGCGCGCATCGAGTCGCGCATCTCCTTCCGGTGCTCGTAGGCGATGATGTCGTCCGCGGTGAGACTGATCTTCGTAGCCGGACGCGAGAGCATGGTGACGGGGAACAGCGCCTGCGGATCCTCGTCTTGAAGCAACAAGATGTGGTGTGAGTGAGCAACTCGGATGTGTTGAAGACGTGGTTGCGGATAAGGCTCCCGTCCATCAACGCGAAAGCGATAGCTTTGGCACAAGTCATGTGTGCGCCTACTGTCAACCCCCATCGGACCTCGATACACATACAATCTACTCAGTATGGAATAGGTAGCGGTAGAGGCCTAGTACCAATTCCAATGACCTGAGTAATCTCGGGTCTGGGCAACCTCTTCGCCCAGCCCTGCCCATTCCATGTCTCTCACCTTCAAGCTTCTGTCATTGGTGATCAGGACAGCAGCGAAGCCTATTGGTGTAAGTCGCACTACAAGGTGTGAAGCTATATTGACAACGCTGACACTGGGGCTCATAGAATTACATCAAACGCCAGGCACGAGATCACGATGGCTTCCGCCGCTTCGCCATCCGGCAGGCTCAGAGAGTCCACCAAGTCGACATGCGGATGCGACTTGGCATCCTTCACGACGCCGAGGCACAGCAACGGATGCACGAGCGGGAGCAGAAGGCGGCCGAGGAGCGGAAGCGCAAAGCAGAGGCCCCCACCGTGAGGAGCGCAGCGGAACAGCAGAAGCACGAAGAGGAGCAGGCAAGGGCCGAGAAGGAAGGCGAGCCCAAGGAGAAGCCGGAGGAGAAAAGGGAATCCTCGAAGCCCAAGATCCGGCCCTTGAGCGAGCCGAAGGCTATCGAGCTCGGCGCGAACTTCTTCTCCGAGGCGTTCATCTTCGCGGTCGCGGCAGGATTGCTAGTGTGGGACAGTTGGCGCAGCAGGAGGAAAGAGAGCGCGCGACGGGACGACGTAGCTGAGAAGCTGGCGGAGCTGGAGACAGAAGTCGAGCGGTTGCGCATCAGGTATGAGCCACAGCTGGAAGCCATGGTGGAGAAGGCGAAGCCGGAGGCCGACTACGGCTGGTACAACCCGGCAGGATGGTGGAAGCGGACAGAGCCGCTTGATGGTGGCGACATACCTGAGAGCGGCAGCATACCAGGCAATGTGCCGACACCAAAGCCTACAGCCGCGCCTACCAAGGAGTCTGGAGGGTTCTCAGCAGGGGAGAAGGCGAAGGCCCAGAAGTCAATCGCCAAGGACGAGCAACCAGCGACACTCAAAACGACGTCGTCTGGGAAGCCCGCGCCCGAGCGCGTGGACTCTGCGGCATCGTCAAAGAAGGAGCGATGAGCCCCATTTGATCTCCGCTCAGGAATGTATAAATGTAAGATAGGCCACCTCGTGTACAGAAAACACAGCAAGGCCTTGTATATAATGCCTGCATAGCTACAGCGGGCTCAAAGGCGCACGCGGAAAGAGCGACTGGCCGAAAGCTTCACTCCACCTCACTTTGTACAACACAGTCCTCAGGGTCTCCCATCTCCGAACTCATTCGAGTTACGGAGCAAGCTCAGCGTACGCCATGTTTTGCACCACACTGCGACGTCGGCCGTCGATCAATGCTTGCATAGCGGCTTTGACCGCCAGACCTGGTCTGGGCCTACGAGGTCAGATTGGGTCCAACTGCGATAGCATAAGAGCTAATGACGATAGCAGAGTCGCGCCTGGATACACATGACATCGCCATATCACTGGACGACGGCGCTGGACCAATGGACGGCGGAGCACCTCGCTACCTGCGTCTCCTCCTTCTCGGACCTTCATCAACAGACGCAGCCAAGCTCGAGGCTACGCTGGACCGCATACAGCACTTCATGTCGCTCACCGGAGGCCGAGACCTCGCTATTGCGTTTTTGCTGCAGGGACCCCCGCTGTCGTCGTTCACATCCGCCAGGCAGCTCGTTGACGTGGTGGGATTCGGCAAAGGCAACGCTACGAGTGGCATGCACGCGTACACCTTACTTCAGGTCACTCTGGTTGAACGTCTAGATCTCTCGCACATCCCTCTGCTCCCGGTAGCGACGCTCGAAAGCTTACCGATCCTACTTCAGAAGTACGTAGCCAGCCTATCGCAACGAGAGCCACTCAGGGGCATGAGGAAGCCACCCACGGCTCTTGACCTGCTGCAGCTCTGCACAGCCAACCCACCGATGCCGCAGGAGACGGCCTACATTCTGTCTGATCTCTTCGCCAATCTGCGCGAGCTGGCCGACGCATGCACGAGCATTCCGTCAGCACCAACGTCGAGCTCTCCTTCCACCAGAGACCATACTGGTCTAGGTGAGTTTTCGCAGGATACCGATCTGCTCGACATGGGCACACAGGCCACCATGCCAGGCTTGCACGGCAGACTCAAGCGGCTGCAGGATCTCGTGGGTGAGCCGCAGTGCAATGATATTGTGGACTTCTGGCGACAGGAATGGCTTGCGGAATAGGGCATGGGATTGGCGCAGAGGAATTTCGACCAGCTTGCGACGAGCACACACAATTGCATCGGGCTAGTGGCAACCTGTCACTTAGCTTTGGGTCGGTCCACCTGAGTCGGGAGGTACGAGAACGCTGCTTCGAAAAGTACTTCAAGGACTTCTCGAAACTTCAATCGAGGAAGATAGTCCATGATGGGCCAAGCGCGGCTGTCTACATCAAAGCTCGGAGCTTTGGGCCGTGCGCCTCGTGTCCTAGTCATGCGATGTTCTTCGACAGCCATTGCTCCCAATCGTCTTTCGAGAAGCTGCTTGAAATGCCGCCTTCGACAATCCCCTGGATATCCAGTCAGTGCATCTCCATATCGACGATATCCGAACTCCGACTTACGTTGAAGAGCACCGTAGGCGTCACATGCACGCCTGTCAAGCGGTTGGCCTAGCGTTGTCAGTCTTGGACATGTCTCAACCAGCGCGAAGCCGCCCACCTTCACCATGAGCTTGACATCGTTAGTCACGCCATTCCCGGTGTTCAAGCTGCCGTCCTTGTCCGGCTTGTCCGAGATCTTGAGAAGCTCGTATACCTTCTTCTCGTCTACACCCACACTTCCGGCCAGCTTGGAGAGCCTCTCGTAAGTCTTGTTCCTCGTCTCGTTGACAACATTGACGTCGTAGTACTTGTCAGACTCCGCAAAGAGCGCCTTGCTGAATGGCCAGAACTTGTCAGGATCCGTCTGCAATACGGCTGCTCCGGCTTCGTGGACTAGCGTTGACGATGGATGCCAAGGTTGGATCTATCGGCATCGCATTCAGATCGGGTCTCAGAGAGTGATACTTGTAGACAACGCACCTGCTGCCGGAAGATGAGTTGGACCTTGTCGGCGTACTGTGCTTTCACGAGGGGAAAGACCTGGTCGTAGACTGTATTGAACATCTTCTTCGAGAACGGGCACACGTAGTCCAGGTACAATTCCAGAGTGTGAAGAGCATATGGCGAGACATGAGCGGCCAGCTTCTGGCCTGCGAATCTTGGGTTGAGAGCCATTGGATTTGTGATTGCTGAACACCAGACTCGACGAGTGTGGCAGTTGTATGTGGTCGAGTAGCTGATGCCTTAGGTGTCAGAAAAGCGGTTCTCGAGACCTGATACGCGACGCGACTTCGACATCAACTGCACGCCATCGCGGGCCTTGATGCCACATTCTTCTTATTCCAGAGCATCCCTACATATGTGCTAGCTTATCGAGGGAGACTCCTGTAGCGCCTGGACCGCACAGACTCTGCATCGAAGCATGCAGCTGGCATGGCGATCGAGAAGCTTGCCGATGGTGCAATTGCTACACTCGGCGCGCATCAGACGCTCACTGATCCAGCAGCGCTTGTGAAAGAGCTCATCGACAATGCTCTCGATGCGAATGCCACGTCAATCTCGATTGAGATCAGCACCAACGCTCTCGACGTAGTCCAGCTCCGAGACAATGGACATGGAATTGCACCCGATGATCGTTCAATGGTGGCCCGACCAAATTTCACAAGCAAGCTGCACGACTTCGACGATCTCAAGTCCGTCGGAGGGTCGACCTTGGGCTTTCGAGGCCAAGCGTTGGCCAGCGCGGCTGAGATGAGCGGTACGGTTACCATTAGCACTCGTGTCGAAGGGGAGCAGGTTGCGACGGCGTTGAAGATCAACCAGCATGGCGAGGTAACTGGCGAAGAGCGTGCGTCATTGCCTGTTGGCACCACCGTACGAGTCACCGATTTCATCAAGGCGAACCCGGTCCGGAGACAGCGCATCCTGAAAGACGCCGAGAAGTATCTCAGGCACATCAAGCAAACACTCCAGTCGTACGCCTTCGCGAGGCCGCACGCCCGATTTGCGCTGCGAGTTTTGAAAGCGAAGAACGACAAGAGCAATTACGCGTACGCGCCTAAGCCGGGAGGAAGCATCGAAGATGCGGCATTGAAGATCGTCGGTTCGGCGTGTGTTACGCAATGTACCTGGACCGTAATTGAAGATCAGGGTTTCACTCTGCGAGCCTTTCTACCTCGTCCTGACGGCGATCCGTCGAAGATCAGCGGTGCAGGCACCTTCCTTTCAGTCGATGGCCGGCCGGTGTCGGCAGCGAGAGGCGTGCTGAAGCAGCTTGTCAAGATATTTCGCGATGCTCTCAAGGACTCCAACCCACGCTTTGCAGGTGTCAAGGATCCTTTCATGCACATGAGCATGGCTTGCCCATGCGCGAGCTATGACCCGAACGTCGAGCCAGCCAAGGACGACATCATCTTCGAAGACCCAGACACAGTTGTCGAGCTGGTGAGGCGGATGCTCGCTGCAGTCTATCCACCAGTCGAGAGTCCAACGCCCGAGGAGGCCAGACAGGATCCAGTCAGGGCTACCGAGGCGCATGAAGCACGAGTTCTGCCGCAACGCGAACTCGACTTCTTCCCTTCACTCGAGACACAGCGCAGTGGAATGCCTGGCATAACGGCCACGCCAAGGGTTCGCGATGCCGCCCTGATGCCAACACCTCTCACGACCCGTCACGCCATCGATACTCCCCACGATAACGAGAAGCTAAATGGGCGTGCATTCAGGTCAAATATGTACGGCTGTGACGAAGAAGACATTGATATGATGGATCTTCGCCCGCCCACCGGTCGGACTGAAGCTGACTTCGAGGAACTACGGCAGACCCGGGAGAGTGTCACTCTGTTCAATCCATTTGTTCTAGCGAGAATGAACACTCTACTGAAGCCGTCAAATAGCGCTGAGGTGGGCGAGCGGGACCCCGGGGCTTTGCCAGAGCGTTATTTTGATGACCGCTTGGAGGCGCAAGGCCTGCCGACACCACGACCCTCCTCTCCAGCACGACACGCGCACGACTTCCACCCGTCAGACCATGTACCAGACATTCGACTTGCGCGAGATGGTCGAGTGATCGGCGTCCAAGCATTGCCTGCCCCACGCCTGCACCAGGAGCGACCGCCTCCAGCATCAAGCCCCGACCAGGCTTCGTCTGCTGGCCGTCCAATTGCCCACGATCCGCCTGCACACAACATATTGCTAGCTGGACAGGATCAAGGATCAAGCGCAGGCACGCCTCTCTCCGCCATACCTATCGCTGGCCAGCGTCCTCGCCGCAACATGCCAAGACAGTCACCACAGACTCCATTCAATCGACCGTTCGTCTCGCCTGTCATGGACGGGCCGCCCCAGGGACGAGTTTGGTTCGATCATCTCGAGGGCGGACAGCGGACTCGTCAAAAGCAGAAGCGCCAATACCAGCCCAATAACAATTTGGTCCGCCAAGGCGAGCTCGATGATCCCGATAACCCACGACCACTCACGCCCCCTCGGCGTAACCGAGACATCCGCGACTTCGTGAGCTCGGTGGATCATACTGGTGCAGACTCCGCGACATCTTTCATGCATCCAGAGAGGCGGGCCTATGTACAGGCTGGGCGTCATCGCTCACTCAGCCTGCCTCGCTCGGTTGAAGGTCAAGAGATTGAGAACCCCGCGAAGGGTGTATCGACCGCGCGAGGCTTCATACCGGCCAGCGAGCTCGTCGCGCTCGAAGCGGGACTCGGCACGACGATGGAGAACGATGGGGCACCCTCACCCAAGCGTCGCAAGGCGAGCCGAGGCCGGGCTTTGCGAGAGCTGAGTGCAAATGTACCCGCCACGGAACGAGCTGACGACGGGGAGGAGGAAGTCGAAGTCACCGGCGGTCGACCAGCTTCTCGGCCTCGCACAGGCGAGAAGCAAGGCCGGAGAGTCACTCGTACGAAGTCTTCGCGCCTGCCACTCGAGCGCATCCCCAAGGGTCAGGGCACGCACAACCTCGAATTCAGACTGGCAACCTCGGAAGCTGAAGTGTCATGCTGGGCTGGGAAGATCGATGAAGACGCATCTCTGCTCGGGTGGAATCAGCCTTCGCTCGATGCGTACTGCGCTTTTGCGCCCGCACCAGATACTGCTGGGATGGAGACAATGGCTACGGAGCTGCATGAGCTGCTCATCGATCGAGTCTCGGATGGCGAGATGGTGCAGGATCTGGGCGAGCTCGTTCGTCGTGCTTTTGCGGGGTACGATGCGCAACCTGACGAGGAGGATGGCGTGGGTCTGGATTGAGGACTGGGATCTGTCGCACCATTTGCTCTGCTGTCTATGTACTTTGTTGTTGGTTTAGCGATGGCGCTGGAGGGAAACTGCTTCGGACCTGCTCGTCGTTGCCATTCATAGCCGACGAGCCGGAAAGCAGTCGAATACGCTCAAATCTTTCACTACCAGCTCCGCGATAGCTTCATATCGTGGACTAGGTCCGTCACAACTCTTCCCCGGCCGAAGTGAAGTCGGGCTGGTTCACATCGTGTACGCCAGGGCCAGCGTATTGGCACACACCATGTGACTGTTGGGGGGCCGCTTCCTCGACTCGACGATTCGCGTTCAGATCAGCTTGATTGGTGAATAGACGCCGCAGGCTAACGGCTGGCTGACGGGTGTACCCGGGATGTCGAGCAGCTCGGATCAGCTCCAGCCAAGAGCTCCGATCGGGTAAGCGCACAGACATGTGACAGGTGACGGCCGCCCGCAGCCGCCCGGCAACGCTCTCCCGTTGTCGCTGATGACCTACACCTCAACGACCACCCACCTCTACCAGAATCTCCCCTTGACCCTGCCTGACATTGTGAACATGACCGACGCACAACAACTCTTCGACTTCGCCCGCCGGCAATTCAACGAGATTGCCGACGACGTCGAGCGGCACTTCGAGCAAGTTGCCGGCCAGCTCCGCGAATGGCTGCCTGCCGATGCGTCTTTTGTCCGCCCTCCAACGCCCAAGCGCTTGCCGCCGCCTTCGACACTGCAGGTAGCGCAGCGATGGATGCACCAGAACCGTGCCCTGACGGCCGCCGCGGTCGCCTTCCTCGTCACGGGATCTCTAGGGACGTTTGTGTACATTCGCAGCAAGAACCAACGACGTAAGCGGAGGGCAAAGAGGAGCGCGAGTGGTGCGAGGACGGATGTTGTGGTCGTTGCGGGAGCAGTCGCAAACCCGATTACAAGCTCCCTATACCTCGACCTGGAGCGGAGAGGATATGTGGTGTACGTCGTGGCCAATACGAGCGAAGACGAGCACTACATCCGCTCGCAGTCCCGCATCGACCTGCTCCCCCTGCAACTCGACCTAGTAGACCCCTTCGCGGCCCAGGACCAGCTGGCGCGCTTCCGGAGTCTGCTGGAGCGGGAGCACCATGCCTTCGAGGGCGCGGAGCCGCATCGCTTGACGCTTGCCGGGCTAGTCCTAGTCCCGGATACGCAGAGCGCGGCAGCGCGCGTGGAGGACATCAGCTCGGAGGAGTGGAGCGATGCGCTGAACGCCAAGGTCCTGAACACGATCGCCACCACGCAGCTCTTCCTTCCTTCGATCATCGAGCAGAAGGCTAGAGTGCTCCTGCTCACACCCTCGGTGACGCCGGCACTGAAACCGCCGATGCATGCCGTGGAAAGCACGGTCTATGGGGCACTGGAGGGGTTCATCACGTCGCTGTCTACGGAGCTCAGGCTGGATGGCGTGGCGGTGAGCCATTTCAAGCTTGGGAGTGTCGATATCCCGGCCATCACCGCGAAGCAGAAGCGGGATGGCGTGCCGCAGCCTCGGCTCAAGGGCACGCCGTTGCGGGTACTGAATGATTCGGTGTTTGATGCACTGGCTGGGCGGCCGCGGAGGACGTTGCACGTGGGGAGAGGGAGTCTGGCGTATGGTATCATTGGGAGCTTGATGCCTCCCAGTATCGTTGGCTGGATGATGAGATCGGGGCCAAGGCCGGTGGTGGTAGAGGAGGTGAAGCAGGAGGACGCTATGCAGAGTAGTCAAGGAAGCTTGACGTGGGAGCAGGTGGACGTAGAGGTCTGAGCTTGAGCCCACTACCTTTGAATATGAGCGGGACCGTGAGGCATTGCAATATCTGGAGGCTGACGACGATACCACACTCCATAGCAAGAGGCATGAATCAAGACTCCCCTTCCCCAGCACCACCACTTCAACAGAACGCTCGCTGAAAGGGATGTCAAGCCAAATAGCCTACAAGCGTAATCTCACGCCATCTTCCGCCGCCTTAGCATCACCTCCTCATTGCGCCGCAACTCCTCCCGACTCCTCTCCACCGCCCGATCGAGACTCGCCTGGATCCGCCCCGCGATCTCCTCGGCCGGTGTCTCCATCCCCACCAGCCCAATGAACTTCCCCACTTTCCGCCGCTTGATGCGGATGCGCTCTTTGTCCGTCAGTCCCGCATAAGGATTCTGGGCAGGCGTTGCTCCGTCCTCAATCTCAGGTTGCGATGGGAGGACGGGATGCCGAAGGTCCTCGACTGTCTTGAGCAGATCAGAGATGAATTCCTTCTCCTGCACGCTCAGCCGTCGACTGTGCCTCGGCGATGTCGCAGCAGCGATTGTGGCGGCGGGTTTGGCGAGGAAGTCTTTGTCCCAGTTCATGCTCGCCGGGTACGACTCGCTCCAGGGGCCGGGCGTGGATTGGTGGTAGTAGTGCGCGATGCTGTCCAGTTCGGCTTCAGTGAGCAGGTGGAAGGCCATGAGCGTGCTGGGGAACGCTGGGTGGGGTGCGCCGGAAGGGAGGGGAACCAGGGGCGCGAGGGTGAGCTGGAGGGTGGCGATTTTCTTGGCGAGGGTGCTGTTGCGGCGGGTGGTAGGGGCCATGGTTGGCAGCGGTTCGGTGGGCAGGCTGTGTGTGAGGCGCAGGCGGTACGGTGTTGCTCGATGCAGGGGCATGCTCCTGCTCGAGTGGACTGACTGACGATACGGCGGTCACGAGTGCAGTGAATGTGGCCTTGGATGGCGAGAACCAAGGAGACACTGGCGACTTACCACAGCCGCAGTCGCTAAGACCAGCGTCTCTTTGTCTTGCAAGATGAGACTGCGACTCGGTTCAAGGCCGTTCGAGATGCGTCTTGCTCCGGACAAAGGACGCCAGATCTCGCGCGGCCTTCTTTGTCTCGCATGCTCGCGCATTGGCGATCTCGACAGCGGCATCGCAGGTGATGGCGTCGACAGTGCACAAGAGCCTTCGCACCTTCGTCGTCGTGCACAGCACGTCAGAGAGTGTTGAATCGTGCGCGTGAGCCCGGGATTGTACGGTCACCGCACTTGAACTCTTTGCGAGCACTTCGGTTGCATACGCTCTTCACAATCTTGTTACTCGTCGTCGCCGTTGTCCCTTCCCAGAGCTGGTGGTGTGGTGTGGTGTAAGGTACCGGTGTCCGCTTTGTGTCAATCAAGACGGTAGAGACGCACGCTTCCGGCCTCGCTCCTGATGCCTCTCACGTCTTCGTTGGAAGGCGAATTGATGGAAAGGCTCGTTTGACACTGCTGTCACCACATGAGGTATTTTCCGTGGTCGTGCTAATGTACGATGTAATACGAGTCGCGTCAAGTTCGCGTAAAGCTCGACACGTCCGCGCGTCTCCTTCAACTTCAATGGTTTGCATCACACTTCAGATTCCAAGACCTGCACTCCCACGGACATGGCCGACGAAGCAACGCCCCAACCGAACCTCATCCACAATCTCCCCAGCCTCCCCTCCTCCCCCCACCCAAAACGCACCAAATACACCGAGCCCGCCACCACACTCTCTGTCGCAGCCATGCTGAACGACACCGCGCCATCACCCACTCCAGCGGAAACCACTGTCCTTCCATCAATGCTACCCTCACCCCTCGGAAGCTCCCCACCAGCTCTCCAAGTCAAGCTGCTCTCCCCCTCCGCCAATCCGCCCACGCGGGGCTCCGCCTTCGCCGCCGGCTACGACCTCTACGCCTCGCGCGTCGCAGTTGTCCCCGCACGAGGGAAGGTGATGGTCGACACGGATATAAGCGTTGCTGTTCCGGCCAACACCTACGGCCGCGTAGCGCCGCGGAGTGGGTTGGCGAGTAAGCACAGCATCGATGTGGGCGCGGGAGTCATCGATGCGGATTACAGGGGGCCGGTGAAGGTGCTGTTGTTTAATCTCAGTGATAAGGACTTTGATGTCGCGGTTGGGGAGCGAGTCGCACAGCTAATCATTGAGAGGGCAGGCCACCGTCCCGGATTGTGAGCGTGGTCGGAAGCTGACAGCTGGCAGATATACACGCCAGATGTGGTCGTGGTGGAGCAACTGGAGGCCACTGTGCGCGGCGCCGGCGGCTTCGGCTCGACCGGTGGATTTGGCGGGACGCTGCCGGGGGTGGTGTGAATCAGGATTTGCCACTGAGAGAGCGGCTCGGCCTACTGGCCCGCGAGGAAACATCGGCGATGTACGATTACGAAGGACGTCCGACACGCCTGCGAAGCAGCTCCGGTATGCAGCCATGGGCCCACGGAGACTATGAGCGGAAAATCTCGGGAAGCGCGTATGGTCTCGAGTCCAAACCCGACGGCGGGTCAATGGACGGCAGTATCACCAAGCTAATGATATGATGTACGAAACACCACCGCATCGCCTAAGGACAGACCTCCTTCAGCAGCGCATGCTCCTCCCACCCCATCGCCTTGACCTGGATCTTCATGCTCTCCAGCACCCTCGCCTTCACCCTCTCGTCCCGCACCTCCTGACCCACGAACGCGCCATGCGTGCTGGTGAACTCGTACGGCCTGATCGCCCGCCACATCCTATGCAACTCCGCAGGCGGCAGTGGGATCATGTTAGGGGCCGCCCACATAAACGCATACGACGTCGTGCCCGGCAGGCGATCGACATGATACAGCGCAGACTGCGGTCGCCATCAGCCTCGCCCACATCACAAACCCCCTCACGACCAACAGCAGACTTACCGGCGTCGTGACGAACGAATCCGCAATCATCATCTTACCGTCCCAGACCAGCACCAGGCTGCCCGGGAAATGGCCCCCGACTTTCACCGCCGTGACGCCGTTCACGACTTGCTGGCTCGCGCCCTCGAACAGTTTCCGCAGGCCCTCGGGATCCGCGCGGCTCAGCCACGCCTCGTCGTTCTTGGCGATATACACCAGGCAATTGAATGTCCTCGCCCAGTCCAGGTGCGTGGAGTAGTAATGCGGATGGCTAATCACCATCGCATCGATCCCGCCCTGGGATTTGATGAAGTTGACTGTCTCGTCGTCGAGATAGGTGATGCAGTCCCACAGGACGTTGCCGTAGTCGGTCTGCAGCAGCATGCACCGCTGCCCGATGCCGAATTTGGGCTCGGTGACGATGCTCCAAACGCCGTCCTCCCCTTCACCGTCGCCGAGGCGGTGAAAGGCGTTGCGGTACTTGCCGCGCATGGAGGGCAGGGAGGTCCAGGATTGGCCTGTTGGGGGGATGAATTGCCGGGGGTCCTGGGAGGGGAAGGCCTCAGCACGTGAATTTGCGAGTGTAGCTGGGCACGCTGGGAGTCAGGTCATACATCGCAGATCCGGCAGGCTGGCAGTGGATGGGCGGCGGGGACGTCGAACTGGGTGCCGCAGGCGCAGCAGATGAGGAGGTCGTCGGAGGTGGCTGCCATGGCTGTCCAGGTTGGTTGGTGTCGCGTTGGCCAGGTGATGAACAAGAATGAGGGACAGTGTATAGCAATCACATGTAGATGTACATACATGTATATTCGTCCAGCGACTGCCTAATGGCTTGGCCGAGCGGCCGTCTGTCACATGCTCGCGCAACCCGTTGTGCCTCGGCCTCATGATGTCGTGCGGATTGGGCATTATCGGGATCGACCGCTGACCAGCCGTTAGCGCAAAATCTCCCAGCGCCAATAAGTAGCCAAGCAGATCCACCACTCCAACACCGCGACTCGCGCACCCCAGCTCTCCAACACCCCATGGCCGAGAACATTCCCCCCTCGACCTCCAGCGGCGCCACCCCCGTCGACCAGCCCGGCCGGCCCTACTACGAGTCACTGCGCACCACCCTCCGCGCGACGCTCGAGAACAAGCGGAAGATCGACGAGCAGCTCGCCGCGATCGAGGACCAGATCTTCAAGGCGGAGGGCACGTACCTCGAGGACACGGCGAACTCGGGAAACATCGTGCGGGGCTTCGATGGCTGGGTGAAGGGCGTGCAGGTCGGTGGCGGGAGGGGCGGCGCGGGTGATGACCGGCGGAGGGGCAGAGTGCGGGAGGAGGATAGGATCTTCTCGCGAAGCTCGGTGAGCTGGATGCGGGTACGCTCCTAACACTCGGGACAGCAGAGACGGCGTGGGGTGTGAATTTGGGCGCTGATGGGTGAGGCAGGCACAGGATAATGCGGACTCCAACACCAATTCCAACGCCGCGACGCCCAGTGCGTCGTTTGCACCGCCGCTCACCACGCGCGGCAGCGATGCGGGTGCAAGCGCGAGGGCCGCGGCGAATAAGAAGAAGAGGCCGACGGCGAACGAGGACGAGGAGGATGGCAAGGCGACCAAAAAAGGGAAGATCAGCTACGCGCGCGATTAAGATGGGTGGTCTTTCGTGTCAGCGTTTGAGCGTGGCGTTGGAGATGGGACTTGCTACCCCACGACTGGGGTCGGGATGGTGGTGTTCGTGGTTCTACCGAGCTGTTGATTCTGCAGCTCGTGAAATGGATGGCGTCAGCATTATCTTTGAGCAAGATCTTGGGGATCGGCGCCGAGGGGGCAGATCCCTCTCCTATCTGCATGTGCCCATCCTGGATTCAGTGGTAGGCAAGGCTACGGCAGCGCGCCCACACGTTGCCAAGGGGATCCTCACTCCCAGTGTCTCTGACCAGACGGACACACATGCCGCACGACCGCCGCAGCTGACCTCTCTAGCACTGCTTCCATGGGAAGTTTGTTGACCAGAGGGCTGCCGGAGCCGTCGACAAATAGTCTTCTCACGGCGATGCTGACCTCTGCTCGGCGCACTACTTAGCTCAAGCCCTCACACCCAGCGCGATGAGACTACTTCCCCCTCGCCTCAATCGCCCTACACCGCCTCACCAAATCACTGACATGCTCGTCCCCACTCCCCTCACTCAACCCATTCAGCGCCGCCTCCAACTGATACAGATACTCCTTGTTCTCGCCACTCGGCCCTCTAGACTGCACGATATGCTCCGCCAACGCCCCCGGATCTTGCGGGCCAAGGAACTGCGGGTTATCGGGGAGCCCGATATACACTAAACACGGCGGGATCTCCCTCGGGACCCCGGCTTCGGACGAAGCATGCACGGTCTGGTACGTGGCGGACATATCCTGCTTCTGGCCTTGGTTGAACGGCGTGTACTGGATGGAGTAGCCGTTGATCTCGCGGATGTCGAGGTACTGCTTCACCTCCGTGACGTGGCGGGCGGGGATCCGGTAGGCGGCGCCCCAGACTCTCGGGGCGGCGGTGGCATGGTGGTCGGTCAGGGTCTCCCAGAGCTGGCGGTCGATGAGGGTCACGACGCGGCCGGGGGCGGCGGGCGTGCCACGGTGGTCTTGGCTGGTGATCGCTGTCAACAGCATGCCATGTATTGTCTCGAGGAAGAGTGATCCAGTACCTAGCCTGCCATCCATCACTTCAGCTACCGCTCACGCTCCCATGATCATAGGGCTGTTGAGCTCCACACACCTGCCAGAACCGCCGCACATAGCCTTCGATGTAGCCAGGAACTCTTAGATCTGATCGGCGTCAGTTGATTCCGTGTAAAGTTGCATTGAGACCGTGTACCATAGTGAGGAGGCGGCTTCCATATTAGCGACCTGGGTCAAATCAGCGTTGGGGCAGAGGCTAGTCAGGTCTGAACAAGCCATACCCGTAGCCGAAGAGCCATAGATCTTCTGATGCTCCCTCTGCCATTTTGATGGAAATGGCTGATGCTGTCGAGAAATCGGGTTCGATCGCCGTAGCGATCAAGCAACGCTCCGATATCGCTGTCGGCCTACCATCGAGAAGGACAACGATTCCATCTGACAATTACAGCGTTGATAGCCGCACCATGACCGAAGTCGTCCTTCGTCGCTACGGTTGGACTCGTATAGCCACGGATCAAGTTGACAATGCCGGTCAGTGCCATCGACTCGTTACTCTTCCGCAACCTCTTCGGCACGGCAGAGATCCGTGCCCTCTTCGACGACAAGGCCTACATCGATCGCTGCATCGACGTCGAGACGGCGTTGGCGAGGGTGCAGAGTAAGGTAGGAGTGATCCCTGGGGACGTCGGCAGCCGCATCACAGACGCATGCAGCAGCCTGAAGCTGGACTACGATCGCTTGTCCGACGAGACGGAGATCGTCGGCTATCCCATCCTGCCTTTGGTATGTCAGTTGACAGCTGCTTGCGGTGATGAGGTTGGCGGGTATGTGCATTGGGGCGCGACGACGCAGGATATCCAGGATACGGCCGCAGTGCTGCAGATGAAAGACGGACTTGACCTCGTCGAGCAGAAGCTGAGATCTGTGATAGCTACCCTGAGCAGACTTGCGAGGGAGCATAGAGATACCGCTATGGCTGGCAGAACCCATCTCCAGCACGCCCTGCCAGTGACGTTCGGGTACAAGTGCGCTGTCTATCTGTCAAGCTTCCAGCGCCACCTCGAGCGACTGCAGCAACTACGACCACGATGCTTGCTCGTGCAATTCGGCGGTGCGGCAGGCACTCTAGCATCCCTGGGAAGCGGAGACACAGGCCTACGAGTCCGCAAAGCTCTGGCTGCGGAACTGAACCTAGGAGATCCCGTCATCACCTGGCATACCGCCCGCGACGGCATCGCCGAGATTCTCAACTTCCTCGCCCTGATCGGCGGCAGTCTAGGCAAACTCGCCATGGATATAATGGTCATGTCCGCCAACGAGCTGAGCGAGGTCAGCGAGCCCTTCGTCCCGCACCGAGGCGCCAGCTCGACCATGCCGCAGAAGCGCAACCCCATCTCCAGCGAGGTGATCCTCGCCGCATCCAAGATCCTGCGCGCAAACGCCGGATTGGGCCTGGATGCCATGATCACGGACTTTGAGCGCGCGAGCGGGGCCTGGCATCTCGAGTGGATGGCCGTGCCGGAGAGCTTCGTCGTGGCTGTCGGAGCGCTGGGGCAGGCGGACTTCGCGCTCGCGGGGCTCGTGGTGGATGCGCGGCAGATGGGGCGGAATCTGGAGTCGACGAGAGGGTTGATCGTGGCCGAGGCCGTCATGATGGAGTTGGCGGGGCATGTCGGACGCCAGAATGCTCATGATGTGGTCTACGAGGCGTGTAAGAAGACTATCGAGGCAGGCGGGGAGACGTACTTGTTCGATACGCTTGCACAGGATGAGACGGTTGCCGCAGCCATACCGACGGAGCGTCTCAAGGAACTCTGTCAGCCGGCGAACTATCTCGGTGCAGCTGGCGGGATGGTGGACGATGTTCTCGCAGCCAACGCTGAGATGCTTTGACAGAGTTGGTCCGACAACGGAGGCTGTGGCGCTGCGTCGGTTTCGGAGTATCAAGACTAAGACTAGAGCGCAGCTCTCTGATGGCTCACGCGCATGCTGTGCGCTTGCCATTATTGGCTCCGATCATGGTACATGCGAACGACAGCCTTCACACGGCCGTCTCGATAATGCCGTCAGCGTCGGACGAAGCTCTTGCTATCGACCCGCTTGTCGTAGAGTCAGTGCTGTGGAGGCATTGGTCGCACCCAGCGACTGACAGACCGTGTCGCCCCGGCGAATATCCTGGGCGGCAGGGATAAGACTTATCACCGCCAATATGTTGGAGGTCGAGGCATACCAAGATGTCCATCGTACTGTCGAGATTGCAGGAGTCGAAAGCAGCCAACGGTGGGCAGATTTGGGCTTGGCATTCCGGCTGTCAAATAAAGTTTAGCGTGGACACAGTCAGCAGCCCAACCAGGAATAGCAGTTGCGCTATCTCAGGCGAGATCCCATCTCACACCACTACTAAGGTACTCACCAATCTACATGCACGCCACCAACGCGGAGACGAGGTGATGCTGTATCGCCCTTATAGAACACGCCATTCTCCTGTGCGGATCACATGCGCTCCAAGCCATAGCTTGTCGCCGTCATGCGGGCTGTTCCGTCTCGTATACCAACTCTGCACCGATCTGGCCTGGTCGCTGATCGGTACCTTGACCATGCCATGCGCCCGCGCAGTGGCTGTGAGGCTGTGCGCAGGGGTGCGGCTGCGTCTATATGCACGACTGGTATCATGAAGCTGACATCCGCTGCTGATTGAGACACCTCGCCCGTCCTTCATTGTTGTCTCTCTCCTTCTTCTTCTGGTCTCTACGCGCCGGGTGGGAGAACGCATGTCGACACGATGGCGAGCCGACTGAGCATGTTCCGGGAAGCGACGATGCGGAGGAACACGGTCGAGGAGTCTGCGCGGAGTAGAGCTGCACCCTTCAAGGCGCAGGCCTTCAACTATAAGCCACGGATCCTGCGGACGCTCTCGTTACTTTCACTCTTTGTCGTCACGGCCGCCCTGATCGCGCTGCTGCAATATGCGGTGGTAAAGCTTCCACACGGTAGCAGCCTCCACCGGGGCTCTTCCCAGCCGATCGTGGAGCGGGATGTACGGCGGTTGTACGGTCGAGACGACAACAGCAGCTCTGCTTCCACCACCTCTTCGTCAGTCAGCTACGTGCTTTTCAGCTCCGATGCCGCCACAACGTCGACAACATCGAGTAGTATCAGTGTTTCCACAACACCGAGCACGACCTCCAGTCCTTCCAGCACGACGACACTCTCCGGCACGACCTTCTCCGAGACTGCGAACACACTCTTTATAGCGTCGGATAACTACGTTGCCTCTGCGACGACGCAGACGGTGCTCCTTGGATCCAGCGTGGACGAGTCGAATTACGTCCCAACGGCGACGACCCAGAGTCTTTCGGACACCCTATCGGCCATCGCCTTCAGCGCCGCGCAAACCGATTACGTGTCAGACACCACCCAATCAGTCACGCCCAGCCTCGCGAGCACGGCCTATGTCCCTCCCGCGACCACTGTGAGCTATACGACCATCCCGAGCCACACGACGATCACCGTATCTGGCTCTCCCGTCGACAGCTGGACGCAAGTGGTGAGTGCAGTCACACCCCAGCAGCCGCATCTCACGACGTTCCCCACGGCAGCCGTCATCACGGTACCTGTAAGCGTAGGCAGTACTCTCCAGACTTCATGGACGCAGGTGGTGGAAGTCTTCACGCTCTCGCCGACGAACACCCCCTCGTTGTCCTACACCACTGTCCCCAGCGGCACGCTCATCTGGGAGTCCTCGGGCACGGGCTCGGTGCAGGTCAGCTCATACACGCAGGTCGTGAGCGTGGTGACGCCGTCAGCGAGCCCGCTGCTGTCCTACACCACAGTCCTGAGCTACACCGTGGTCAATATGCCCCTCAGCGGCGCGGGGTCCACGGTCGTGACTTCTTGGACTCAGCAAGTAGTGACGGTGACCCCTGGCATCTACACTTCCGTCTCGGGCGGCTCTACCGAGCTGCTGGTGACCAATGGCGCCACCCTCACATCAGTGGTTGGTGGCAAGACCATTGTTTCGACTGGCACGTCGGCGCCGAGCAGTAAGACGGGTGTGGCGAGTCTCTCCGACAACACTTCTGGCAAATCGGCCACCGTCGTGCTTCACTGGACTGCCGCGCAGGTGTTCATGGGTACATATTTAGTATGTCTTGACCGAGTAACGAGCGGCTGGCCGCGTCGCCATGTGGGATGATGCTGACACTGTGTAGGCTGTGCTCATGGCCGTGCTATACCGCATGGTCTGGACGGTGATCAACAACAACTTCAACTTGATCGAGCCGTTCCGGCAGCTGACCGAGAAGAACGGCGCGCTGGCCGAACGCGCGCTGTTCTCCTTCTACCAATCGCAGTCGAACCTCATGGGACCCATCCCCGCCATCCTGAAGGGGAGATGGGCACTGGCGCTGGTCAGCACGACCTACCTCCTGGCCTGCTTCTCGCCCGCACTGAGCTCCGAGGCGATCTATGTGGACACTGACTGGGGCTGTCCGTTTCCCATCGCCGGCAAGAACCCGTGCCAGGCCCGGATGACGGTGAACGTGGTGGTCGTCCGGGTGCTGCAGGGTGTCCTGGCGTTTGCCGCCCTCGCCATCCTGGCCACGGTCTCGCTGCTTTTGTTCACCAAGACGGGGCTGCCCGCGGATCCGAGCTCGATGGCGACCATCGCGTCGCTGACGCGCCATCCCGCGCTCCTGGACGATCTGAATGAGATCCCGGCGGATGCGAGTGGGAAGCTCATGAAGCGGGCTATGGCTGGCAGGCGATATAGGCTGGATGCGTACAAGACCAATACCGGCGGGTCTGCGTATGGGATTGTGCCAGCTTACGGCCCCGACGCATTCGAGCAGGAGCATGCGCACGGCTACACGAACGTCGCGGGCGCCTCGAGCCGGCCAAGCTCCCACCGCTTCCGCATCACAGACTTTGTCCTGCTGGTCGTGGTCCTCGGCGTGCTCGGGGTGGTCTTTGCGTACTACTTCGACGGGAAGCCAGACGGCTTCAACAACTACTTCTCCAGCAACACCTTTGGCCCCCGCTTCATCTTCACCGGCTCGGCCACCATCTTGGCTTCGTTGTGGAAGACCGTGGAGCAGAGCGCCGTCATCACCGCGCCGTACACCCGCCTCGCGCGCCACCCGTCCCCGGCGAAGAGCACGATCCTCTTCACACCCCACAACACCCCCGTCTTCGCGATGCTCGGCGCGCTCCGGCACGGCTATTACCTCGTCGCGCTGCTGACCTTCACCACGCTGACGGGCGAGGCGCTCAACATAGTCATCAGCGGCATCCCCTACGCGACGGGCCAGACCTGGTCCCAATTCCTCGTCTCCACCTACCTCTCCCTCGCCGTCCTCGGGCTGATGCTCCTCGTCTGCGCTGTGCTCATCTTCTCGCGGACTCGCGAGCCCAAGGTGCCCCGGCACCCGGATACGGTGGGCGCGGTCATGAGTTATCTCTGCGCGAGTCAGGTCTTGCGCGACTTTGAGGGCACGGATGGGCAGGATGAGGGGGAGAGGGATCGCCGGATTAGGCTGCTGGGGAAGCGGTATACGTTTGAGGAGCGGAGGAGGGGGGATGGGCGGCATGCGTGGACGGTGGACGAGTTGCGGGGAGCGTATGAATGAGATTTTCGATCACATGTATTCTGTCTGCATGGCGCCGACTTCACGGCTTTGACCTGCTGTGCAGGCCATCGGGAGGCCGTTTGAGATGACCTGCTTCAGCGTGATGGCCCCAGTGGTTGAAATTAGTGCCGATGGGGGAGAGCTAGGGACTGCAGCCTTCTCGCCCCGACAACGAAGGCAGACATGCCCCTCTCTATGGCTGCCGCTACATGGCTGGAATTTGATGCCACGGGGAACGCCACCAATCTGCCAAACCTGAGGACAACATACTCGGACTGCTTCGTGTGGATTTTCCAAATCGGGCGAGCATGCGCCATGCAATGTGGAAACTTGGATGACGCGAGCTCTGCGCCGGGGCGAGCGGATGTGATACATAGCTAGGTGAGCATCGGGCTCTGACTGCTTCGGCATATGCGAATGAGGAGCTATGAACACAGCTGACACAGAGTCCAAGTCGACGGCCTGTTCACAGCGCAAGCCCGAGCTATCGTTCTCCCAGCCGCAAAGTGATGAGGAGTGCCGCCGTCAATGCAAGCAACAGGCCCCGTGATCCACCTATGGCCAGTCAAGAACTGGTCGCGGCGTTGACTCTCCCCACATCATTATCAAGCCTGCGCCGGCGTGGCCGAACCCGGATCTACCGTCTCAAGACCCGGCAGCAACAGCATCCTGCAGATGGCCGCCAGCTCCTCCACCAGCCGTAAACACCTACTCTCCCGGTCCGGCGCGTTGACCGCCGCTCGGCCCGCATGCAGCGCGACCTCGGACATGGTCTCCGTCAGCGCGTCGCCCGCGAGCTCGCCGGACGACACGGCCTCCAGGCGCTTGGGCCCGAGGGCTTGCAGGCAGATGTCCAGGCCGCTGGGACCGAGATCGGCGCGAAGGTTTGCCAGTGTCGCCGCGGTTCGAGGGGGAATGGATGGCTTGGGACTAGGCGGGTGGGTGTCGCGGGATTCGTCTGATTGGTTCGGGGTCGAAGTAGTGGATTGGAGTTTGCGGTTGAGCGGCGGGGGTGCGTGGTTGAGCGTGTGGACTCGTGATGCCGAAGCTAGTGGCGACGGTCGGAGGCTGTGCAGGAAAGCCGGAGTGCTGCCGTGTGGTTCCTGTGGTGCGACGGTAGGACGACCCGAAGCCGCAATATCGGGTGGTCTGCCGCAGGTATGTAGGCCGGGCCCGACCACGGGCCCGCCACGCGCGTGGTGGAATGGGTAGTCGTAGTTGTGTGGGCCAGGAGCGAGTCTCATCTTCGGACGTTGAACCTCCGGCGTCCCCTGCACACCCAATTCCAGTGCTCCGCCGACGTACCCCTGGCCATTGCTATGCACAGCCCCGTTCTGGTAGTCCTCCATTTTGACAGGTCGGTCGGGGCTCTGATTCAGCAGCGTCCTGCGCCTCTTCGCGAAGGGTGCATTGCCAAGCGTGGAATCCTCGGGTGGCAATATCTCCACTGATGATGCTCTTGGCCCAGTCGATCCTCGACGTCGCTTGCCTGGCCTACCATTCGCTATGCTCGGCATGCTGCCAGGCGTGCTGAACGGACCACCGTTGCTCATGGGCCTGAACGGCGCGCCAACGCCGCTTTGTTCGGGCTGAGGTCGATGTGCGCTATTAAGGTGGACTGCCTGACCGGAGCTGGCCGATGTATCAATGTCTTGGTTGCTGCTGCCATTGCTAATGCCGAAGTCAGGCGTGTCAGTGTTTGGCCTCGTGTTAGCTTCATCTTCTTCATGCGAGTCTGCCGTTCCGTTGGCGATGCCAGATGCTTCATCTTGCCGCGTCGTCTGCATCTTCTCCGGCGTTGTAGAAGCTTGCGTGTTAAGTATATGGGATGTAGAGTCGGTAGCCTGCGCCATGTTATGATGCGGACCGTTACCGGGGCCACTGCTCAGTCGAGCCATATCTCCCGCAGGTTGAGTGTCGCCTGGGGTGAGATGCACATTGGGAGTAACTGCTGGGCTTGGCATTGATTGCATGTCTTGATCCTGTCCAGAGAATTGCACTGCTGGCGGCATGAGCTCGGGCTGCGGCCTCCCTGCTCTGCTTCGTCGGAGTCGCTCGTCGATCTCGTCCCGCTCTGCCTCGTCCTTGGAGGGATACCACTCGTCATGCATCAGCCGCTGAGAGCGAAGGGTGTGGATCGGAGCAGGATCGGCAACGACATTCCCGTTGTTGGTCCCCGCCGTGCTAGCTTTCGCAGCCTCGCCATCGGGCGAGTTGATGGCGTTCCACGCTGCTGGTGCCTTTGCGCGGCTCAGCGGTGAAGACGTTCTTGCGTAACCAATCGGAGAGGGTGCCCGTTGGGCTCCTTCGACTGCAGGGCTCGGCTGTTGCCCAGGACCTTTGAGGCGAAGTTTGACCGGTTTCGGTCCTGCGGTCGAGTCGTCGGGACTAGCGGGCGGACTGTGTACAGGACCAAATGGCCCGACTGGAGAGACTTGGCCGGTCTGGCCATGCCATTCGGACAGTCGCTTCGATCGCCATATCTTGTACTCGCCGCTCCCAGCGTGATACTCGTGCCACTTTTTCATGAGCCGGTAGTACTCCGAGCCCTTGCCGTGGCCGATCCTGCTCTCGCCCTTGCCCGTGTGTCGCTCCTTGTACCACAGCTTCCACTCGTCCAGCATCACGAGCTCGGGGTCGTCTCCTTCGCGTGCCGTATCTGTGATGCCCGGCTTCACAGTCCGGACGTGGTCCCACATGGCGGTCCATGAGAGGGTCGGGCTGTCCTCGTATGTCTTGAGGACGTAGTTGATGAACCTGGAGAGCGGTCAGTGGAGGCTTTCGGAATATGGATCAGGACGACATCGATACTGAAGTTTCCTAGACAATCTGAACCTGGGCTTCCCTCCCATCGGGGTCGCCATCATGCCGATGGAGTGAAGAGACGGCTACGTCAAGTAGAAGGATACGTGCAGGCGATGAGATCGGATAGTGCGAGAAGCAAAGTGTAGGAGGTAGGGAAGAACCTAGAGCTAGCGTATCGTAGACGTATTCGTATCGTAAGACCCCTGTCTATCTATTGCGGGCGCTATTCCAGCCACGTAATAAATCAAACACATGGTGCGATTGCTCGCGTAGCTTGACAAACTTAGATCAGACTTCAGACATCCGTACATCTTTGGGCTATCCTCATCAGGCATGTACTACTTTCAGCTTGCCGTGGAGCAGATCTGCACGACGCACGGGGCGAGATCGCGGGAGTGGAAGCATGAACGGCACGTGTCGACGTGTCAATCCCGCGTCGCGGAGCGCTCTGCATCTGTGATGCCGCAATGACGGTACGGAGCTGACTCCTCTCGTCACGACCACCGCATACCAAGATGCGGCACAAGTGCGGCCATGATCGTGATCAAGACCGTCCATCGCGATGGGCAGCCTCTCCAACAGCCCACAACGGGCCGCCTGTACGGACAACTTCGTCGACGCTTCATCGTGACGACACCTGCGAGTGGCCTGAATGATATAAGATCCCATGGAGCTCGCTCGTCTGCAGAGTGCATGTACCTCATCTTCCTCAGCATCACAGAGACTCCAAGCAAACCGTCCGGACGCTCGCGACCTCACACACAGCTCAGCCCGAAAACACGCAGTAGCCAAACGAGACCAGTATGGCTTCCTCAGACCCCAAGGCCAACAACAATGATCAATTCTCCCTGGACTCGCTGTTCTCCGTGAAGGGCAAGGTCGCCTTGATAACAGGTAGGCTCGCACGTGGCCGATACGGTGTACACACGTTGACATCCTCAAGGCGGCGGGTCTGGAATCGGGTTGATGTTTACCCAGGCTCTCGCTGTCAACGGCGTAAGTACCCGTATCATCGCCACTATCAGATGTCCACCGATGGCGGTCACTGACACGGTAATCCCGCACATAGGCCAAGGTATACATTGTAGGCCGCACCGCGGAGAAGCTCGAGACGGTGGTCAGCACCTACAACCAGGGCATCTCCGGTGAGATCATTGCGCTGCCAGGCGACTGTACATCCAAGGAAGAGATTGCACAGCTTTACAAGGCAGTCGCCGAGAAAGAGGATCACCTCGATATCGCAAGTCCTGGTCCAGCCTCTTTGTGTACTCTCGCTAATGCTATCATAGCTCGTCAATAATGCTGGCATCATGACCGGCTCCGTCATCACGACGGAAGCCAAGGACGCAGAGGAGATGCGGAAGAACATGTTCGATGACGAGAAGAACTCTTTCGAGGTCAGCAACTACAGCCAGCGTTGCCCGGCACCTTGACACACATGCTGACTCCCGCTACCCGTCCGCACCCAGGACTGGGACACCGTCTACCGCACCAACGTCTCCCACTGCTACTTCATGTCCACCGCCTTCCTGCCGCTGCTCGAGAAGGCCACCGACTGCTCGCCCGGCTGGAGCGGCACCATCATCAACACCTGCTCCATCTCCGGCCAGGTCAAGACGATGCAGCACCACCCCCAGTACAACGCCTCGAAGGCCGGCACCATCCACCTGACCCGCATGATGGCCAACGAGCTCGCGCAGAACGAGATCAAGATCCGCGTCAACAGCATCGCGCCGGGCGTCTTTCCGTCGGAGATGACGGCCGGGTCCAGCGGCGCGAACCAGAAGTCCGAGCTGCCCAAGGACCAGTTCGAGGGCAAGGTGCCGGCCAAGCGTCCCGGTAATGATCGTGATATGGCTTCAGCGCTGCTGTTCGTGGCGTGCAACACCTACTTGAATGGGCAGACCGTCACTGTCGACGGAGGGTATACGCTCGCGGCAGGCTGCTAGGACATGAAGGCACCCAACGAGCATGCTATTTCAGGTGGCAAAAGTGTAGCGGAGCGGTGTGAATTATAAGTCTCTCAGCGAACGTGATCAATCTCGTTGTCGTACTGGCAAGACATGTACAAGCTCGAGGACATCCTACCAAACGGAGAGCGTCAAATTGCAGTGTCAAGGAAGGAGACCAATGGCGAAAGAGAACACACTCGTGCAGCTGCCGCTATCCCCGCACCACAACACCGGCCAGACGCTCCCACGTTTCCACCCACCGCGCCCAAACACCTTCCACCCCCCCGCCGAGACACCACCGAGCCCACCCAGCCCACCACCCCCACCGCCACCATCTCCGCACCGCGACACCCCTCCCACTTACCCAAGACGCTCCCAACCCAGCGCCCCTACCGCCACCATCTCCGCACCACCACGCCCATCGCATCGCCCCCTGGCTTCCACCACCACTTCCAACCCCCCTCTTCCACTCCGGAGAGAAAAGAAGAGCTCACGACTTACCAATTGTCGGGGAGACGAGCCCCCGGGCAGCAGCTCTCCGCTCCAGAAGCTTCTGCCTAAGCAGCTGCTCCCGGGACTCGTTCCCCCGCTGCTTGTTCGCGTCGCGGGGACGCGAGCGCTCCAGCGGCGGTCCCGGCGTCGCAGGACGAGCGGCCTGCTGCGGCACCGCCGCCGCGGCTGCGCCGAGGAAGGAGAACTTAGACGGGGGCACTGTCAGCTCTGGAGCCGTGAATCATTCAAATAATTGATTGATCCACAGTATGTACGCGGCTAAAGAACGGTTAATGGACTTGATTAATCATTACCCACCTCTTTACGGCCGCCTTCGGTCGGCCCTCTCTCGGTCTCGACGGGCGACGTGGTGCGCCTGCGCGGTGGGCTGAGCCGCGGCTCGTCGCGGCGCAGAGAGGTGTCGGCCATGAGGTCGCGCTTCTTGCGCGGAGGAGAGCAAGATCGGGAGGGCGAAGGGCGGTGGGTGCGCTTCGGCGGCGGCGGCGAGCGGCTCTCGTCCGAGTAGCTCTTGCGGCGGTGGCGCCTAGGCGATGGTGAGCGTCTGCGGGGTGGAGAATGGTGGCGAGGTCGTCGGTCTGTGTCACCGCCTTTGTTTGACTTTCTGCGATCACCAGTACGCTCGCGAGACCGGGAGCGATCGGGGTAGCTTGTGCGGCGTCTGCGCGGCGAAGGGGAGCGTGAGCTTGAGGAATTGCGGCGTCGGCGTCTCGGCGGTGGTGAGCGCGAGCGTGAGGGCGAGCGGTTTCGACGCGGGGGGCCCATCTGACGGGCTCGGCCAGGGATGTAGGTATCGCCGCGTGGCGGATTTCTGGAGAAGTCGTCATCACCTCGTCTGCGTGGTGGCGACCTGGATCTCGAGTCTCTGCGGAACGGGCGGCGGTCCGAGTCACGTCCGCCATACCGTCCGCCATCACCTCTGCCGCGCTCGCTGCGCTCTCGATCGCGGATGCGAGACAGCTCTACTTCGCGCTCTCGGTCTGCTTCCTGCTTCTTGCGAGCCGCCTCGCGTGCTTTGTCTTCCTCGAGCTGCGAACAAGCAGTCAGCGTCATACTCACGATGGGATGATCATGCACGCTGATCCCCACGAACCTTCTCCTGCAATAGCTCCAGTTTCTTGGCCTCAAGCAGCTCCTTCGGGATACCCTGCGCGTTGTCCTGCGCGCTGACACAATACTTCCACAGTTCATGGCAGAACTTGGGCGAGTCCTTGTCGAGGAAGCCATTGAGGGTAATCTGCAGCTCTTTGATGTTCGGCTGGCCTCATCGGTCAGCATCGTCCTCTCCACCCAGACATGCCACATCCCACGTACGTATCTCGGACCTTCGATCAGGTTGAAGATTGTGTCCGTGACTACATCATCGTCGCTCCCCAGTATCCGCTCGATCTCGTCGCTAACCCACTTCTTGATGACGGGCACGTTGACCTTGGTCATGTCAACCTTCACATTGAACTCGGGCGGGAACTTGGTCGTACGCAGCAACCGCTTGTCGACGTCGGTTGTCAGTTTGGTCGACATCGTGGCGGTGGATAGAGTGTGCCAGTAGCACTCTCGAGTTGTTGTGCGATGCGAGGTAGAGTGTGAAAGTGAGGTTGTTGCTAAAGTGTGATGTTGTCAAGTGCAACCTCGAACCTCGAACTCGAAGTCGGAGTCGCGATAGAGCTGAGATGGGCCTCAGGCAGCCACGGTCGATTTCGACCTCACCCTCTTGCCTCCCTCCGAATCCTCCACCATCGGCACGTCCTTACAATCCCTAAGATGCGCGTCGCTGAAGTCCTTTCCGACCTCACCAGTCTGTATCTTGCGGTATGCATGCATCAACTACCTCGGAAGTCCCAATCTGACAGTCCTCAAGGATCCCAAGGCGGCTCTTGCTCTCGTGACCGCGCAAGCCCGTGATAGTGCCAGCGCGCAGGCCGAGACTAGGCCTAGATACGAGGACAACGATCCTGATCTTACGCGGGCGAAAGACCTGGTCCAGCTTCATGCGCGAGTCAAGGTGGCGCATCAGGACGGCGCGGACAGAGAGCTGGACGAAGCTCGCGAGGCCGTCGCCAAGGTCCTGAGAGAGATGTAACATCTGCCTCCGACAATTGTGTTGCCAGTGGTGTCCAACCACACTGGTGCAGCTCTCAATGAAGTCGCCACGTCGAAGTGCTCTTCTGGGGGCACTATCCAGAAAGGCCTTTGAGTCTGGCTTGTGAGATCGGACGACCTCTTCCTAACTACAAGGCGCTCATAGCGACCAAACTTTCGTACAGCCGCAGCACTGAAAACATTGCAGCGGTGGAAGTGCTCTCTGCCGGACCCATCCTGCACACTTGCGTTCTCGCCGGCCAACCCGCCGATCAAGCACAAGCGCTCCAGCGCGCATTTGGGAGCCGGGAAGAAGCATGCCAGGAAGCAAACGCGGCCGTTGTGGAGACATTTGCCGCGGCGATCTACCAACGACGGAAGCAAGGCTATCCAGTGCCATCAATACGACATTTCCGGAACGAGACATCATACTGGGTGAAAGGTCTTGAAAACAGTGGAGAGTAGGAGTGAAAGGGCTTTCACATGCCCATCTACTCTCTCCATGAAGATGCG